>OZ026618.1:43321047-43393547 GCA_964020975.1 Hermodice carunculata | reverse complement strand
TACCCATTCTACCAATGAATACGGTCATTCTTTGATTTACGTCTCGTTCCGTGCTTGTAGCAATGTGAATCGAAACATGATGACGTATTGCCAACTGTTATGCGCACGTTAACATTTGTTCTTGAATGCTTAATTTTTTGCATATTTCAAACGTGCAAAAATAGCTAAATATTCTTCACTCGCTCGAAATGCAAGACATCAACGAAATAGAATGCTTATCGCAATTTTGTTAAGGCAGGTATTTCTTGATAACCTAGCCAGATATCGACTTTTGGGAAATGTAACTAAAACTTTACCTGCCTTTCCCGTCTCTGTCTCTGGTCAGTTTAGCCCCTTTCTGAGGACGCACCGATGTGCTTGTAATATATACGCTTGGACTTTTCCAATCGTAGCCACACCCCGTTTGGTATGGAACAAGTCGCTTGAATTACAATCTGTAGCTATGGACTTTGTTTACTCTCTGTGATTGAGACTTTGTGGTTGGACGCATTTTATAGTGACCTTGAGGGCGTCAAGCGACACACATGTCTGATTGGCTGGAAATGCATGAAATGTTTGATTCCATTACTGACGAGGTGTTACGGTACTGTTGTAGTTAGATATTGATTGTCGTCAGGTCCTCATATCACGTAAAATGTTCTCCCAAGTTTTTCTTTCACATATTTGTCCTAAGCGATATTTCGATGTGAACAAAGTCATATGCTGGCAGGAATGTGTATTATTAAGTGTGGTACTATGTTTCAAATGTTCTAGAATGATTAGCTTGATAGAATAAAGATTTGCAAGTAATGATGTGAGAAGGGAAATTGGATGATTATCTTCAGGGCTCTCTCTTTGCTATATTTATAGCAATCAAAAGGTATCACCGCAGACCTGGTGTGTACACGTAGTAGTAAATATTTATTTGCACTGTGTCACATTTTGTTCCACCTCAGTTCCGCTGTAATAGTGATAGGTTAGTTGAAATATTTCTCCGTGGCAGTATCGAGATTTCTAACTGCCCAAATATCCAGATCTGTAATGCTCTCCACCAGTACATTGTTGATACCAGGCGCTTTAAAGACTAAATGTTTCTGTTACTGTTACTGTAGTGATCATCGGTTGGACTGCGCAAATTTATTTGTATCACACCTTTTTTCTTTAAAGGATAAATATTGAACACAAATCATATTGGTTTAAATTGTATATTACAAGCAATCAAACCTTAATATCCGTACAGAGTTTACACAGATAAAATACATTGCTGACATTTGTATTGTCATGTGGGTCTTGTACATACCTACTGTGTGTCTCCATGTTCTGGAGAATCCATGAATTAGTCATCTGGATGTACTGTACGGCTATCCAGACTAAATAAATACGTTTAAACTAAACTAAAAGGCGTTCAGCAGTTTGTTTTATTGACTAAGTATGCTTTGGCAACTACTATAAACTTATTAGTCATATACCAGAGAAATCACAATACGTATCTCATATGCTGCAGTTCATGGCTTAAAAGCAAATATCATGAATGTGTCTGGAGAGTTACATATGCCAAGCGATGATGATGATGATGATGATGATGATGATGATGATGATGATGATGATGATGATGATGATGATATTATTATTATTATTATTATTATTATTATTATGATGATGATGATGATGTACTGGGGAATGGCACAACATTTATTTATTTTATTTTTTAGATTTACCAACTTTTATGAACAAGGAGCACCCACGGAACAAATATATGCAGTAAGCCTTTTCATTTTACCCATATTATCAATATCTATATGAGAAATAAAAACGACAATGAGAGTGAAATTGTGGGTGACACGACAGCTCAGGTATTTTTCCTACCGCGCCTTTTCTTGACACATACAGATTGCTTTGAAACTTTTTATGAAGGGAATACTTATTGGCCGTGTTAGCTTATCATGTTAAACTAGAAGGAAATGACGTTTGCAACATAATGTAATTAAGTGAAATGAACATCGAACTGATGCACGTTTTTAAAAAAAAAATCTTTAAAATTAAACAAATGAGCCATAAATTTTAACTGCACATAGCACAATGCTTTTCCTTGGGAGTTTCCTGTGTCACAACCTTATTTTTTTTTACTTAAGAGAATATTTTTGGTCTTTTTCCCATGAACAGGAAGTTCAACACTAACTAGATGAAAAATTGTTTTTAAGGCATATATTTTTTGCATACATGTATCTCTTTCACATACGTTACTGCTATTAGGTATTCTCATCTTTGACCAGTATTATGTTGATAGTAGCAGAGATGATGGTGATGGTGATGACGATGATGATAACCAGGACACAAACGGCAAAGACGACGACAACAACAGCATGTCGTGTTACACAGGACTGGGTAAGACTCAATAAAATACTCGAAACTTGTGTCCTTCGATGTTATTATTTCGTATTACGTCTCTATTGTGCCAAGGTCAATCAATCCATTATTTAGGTACAGCAAAAGTGATTATTTTACGTGCATACTTATTCACGATTTTTTAAATTTCAGGCATTTAACTTACGTTTCAGTTTCACTGTATTTGGAAAAGGACCTCATCAACACAAACGAAAAAATAATTGATGATATTTTTATTTTCACCATTTTGTACCTTCAACAAAATAAGCAACACGAAGCAATTTCACAAGAGCAAAAATCCACGAAGAATTAATTTTTGTTGCATATTCTCGTTTTGTTTAAATCAAACTTAAATCAATGCAGCATTCGTGTTACCTCAGCAACAAAATTTTGCTGTATGCATTTTGGGCGGTCATATATCTTATAAGGGAATATTCCCCTAACACTAGCCACCAAAAGTAACAATACGTGATTTTAATGGTGAGATTTGTAAAATGAAATATTGACAATATGTTTTTCAAGCGAATATAAAATTTGTATCGTCTGAGATCACTGTTATCATATGCTTTAGTGGTTGGGTGGGTGGTGGTGCTTAATCTGCTTTTTGAAACATTTTTTACCACTTTATAACAAAGGTACACCACAAAGTGCCTAAAACGATTTTAGGAAACCATTTTCCAGCGAGATTTTGTCTCGTATCCTTATCGACTTGTAAAGATGCATCAAGACAACACGTGCTACCTGAATAGATACGCCCTAATTGAATCCCAAGGGCACACTATTGACTAACACTGATGGGGGATTTAAATTATTGGATTGCATTGTATTAAACTTAATTTTTCTTTGTGTACAGGTGAGGCAGTTTAGTGCTCACGTAGAGGAACGTCAATACCTAAAATTGGCGCCGGCCTTTTGGTTGACTGCACATAAATATACCTTCAAGGTATTGTAGCCTTTCTTTTCCGTTTGTCGTGTAAATGAGTTTATGCTGTGTTAAAAACGTCTACGTGGGAGAGAGATATGCATAGATAGGGACACATAAAATCAACAACACCTCTTGTCGGACTGTTTCGGGTCAGTTGTAAGATATATTCTCCACGATCATGTTTTGGAAATGTTGCATAGCAATCAAGATAAACGTCCTTTATTCATTCTTCATGTACTGTCATATTTCATTGGTGGAAGATGGACCATGACGTGCCTCTCGAAACTTTGATAAACGGTAAAAAAATACACTTGGAAAGAGTCCTTTGCACTGGCACTGAAACTCAATCTCTGTAGGTGTTCATGAGAGGATCACACCAAATGGGTCAAACTGTTTTGTATACATGGTTCCACATGTGAAATCACGTTAGAAACTTATCTTTATTGGCTGAGTTTAACAAAGTTTGCCTTAATATGAATCTATAGTGCTTACTGTCCTAATTGGAACCATTACATTTTGTGTCGATATTATGGCAAGGGTGAAGTTGTGATTGGCGACCATATAAAAGAGCGTCCGACTAGTCTGGTCTTTTACCTACCTGGTGTTGTCAATCCAGTGATCCACAAGAAGTGAAACAATATAAGTGACTATGATGAGAGCTATCTGGAATTTTCGTCCGCAAACTTGGAATATTTCGGAGAATGTTAATTTTCAAACACTTGCACCATTTTTTTTCTTAACCGTACTCTCATTGTATTCAGATGTAAACTAAAACCCAAAACTCAAAAGCTCAGCGGCTATATTATGCAGTATGCCGGCGTCTAATTATAATAATAATAATAATAATAATAATAATAATAATAATAATAATAATAATAATAATAATAATAATAATAGTGATAGTAATAGTTATAATAATAATAATAATAATAATAATAATAATAATAATAATAATAATAATAATAATAATAATAATAATAATAATAATAATAATAATAATAATAATAATAATAATAATAATAATCGTTTTGGCGTGAAGGTAGTTAAAAATGCATCTCGGCAGTAATTGTCCCGTGGATGTAGAGTTTGGCTCAACGAGTCACATGAAAACGCAACACCTATCAGATCAGCAAAGTGTCAAATAACATGCGCAATCAAGCGCGCATGATTGGACGTCCTTCACAGCCACACCATGCAGTTACTCCTGTTTGTTTTACAAGGAGGTTTATTCTATGCGTTCATGAGCATGTTTTTGTACAAAGAGTCATATAAAACCGCTGTTTACACTCTTATTTTGATGACACACGTCTTTGTAAAGATTTTGTTATGAGATTACAAGATAATTTTAGAAATCAGAAGCCGCTCTTGGTGTGGATGGAAGTAATTGCATATTGGCAAATGTGGATCTGGATCATGCTTTTTTAAGGAAAAAGTAACACTTACTCACGATTTACTATACATAAAGTTTAGAAAAATCAAATCAAAACATTTCTTCTCAACATGAAATCCCTGCCATTATATAAATATTTGAGAAAATGTATCAGGCAAGAAAGTTGTTGATCTATTTGCAAAGTATTTGCAGCTGAATAAAATCGGTCAGGTCTTAAGACTAATTTGTTCAAACGGATTCCCTCTCGGCAAGACAAATTCACCTTAAAGGAACATGGAAGAAAGGGTTTAGGATACTTTCTTTTTGTATGTCCAGACTTAGGACGTCTAGGAATTAATAAATTTAGAGTGTTAGAATCAAGACTTGTTGGAAGCGGAAACTCCCATTCCTTAATACGATTTATCAATGCCTCCGCATGTGCCAAAACATGTATGTTGCTAGGTTGCGAACTGTTTACTCTAACAGTTAGCTGCCGTCACGGTGTCTGACAGTATATGGAAGGAATATTTGGGAGAGACATGGCATTAACGCATAAGTCTTATGGACCAGGCACTAGCACTAGGCACCAGGCACTCCGCGATGTATATATGAATATATGTACGTACTTCATTATCTGCCGTTTTTTTGTTTTGTTTTGTTTTGTTTTGTTTTTTTTGTTTGTTTGTTTGTTTGTTTGTTTTTTAATTGTGAATGCACATTAATAACAAAGGCAACCCTGTATGTATTTATTTGTCTGGTACCTCCACGTAAAAGGGGTAGAAAGGATCCAAACGAAAATATTATCAGTATTAGTGGCAGTTGTAGAACCAGTAAATACTAATAATTATCATGCAAAAGGGTAGAAACAATCCGAATAATAATAATAATTAGTAGTAGTGGTCGTACTAACAGTAAAATCTAATTAGTATCATGCAAATGACAAAAATAATGCTTGCAAATACTGTTACGTGTATCATGGATATTATATTTGGTAAGATGATATATGAAACCCGTAATGAACGTTTCCTTGTCATTTCCGGTGTTTTGTTCCAATAAGTGGTTTATCTTTAATTTCAGTGCGGGAGACATGCAACTTAAAATAATGAATAAAGTGCATTGAATTTGTTACCTGACAGACATAAAAAGTAAGTGGCAAAGACCAGGCGAGAAATGATCTATTTACGGCTCTTTTAAAGCGGAACGTTCAGCATGATACCGGCCATTATCACTGCCAATATCCTCAATGCAGCGCAAAATTAACCCCGCTTCTTTGGCGCCCACGTTGCAAAGGGCTAAATTTCCTAATATAGCGTAATTATAACTTGAATATTTCTCCGACGAACCACTCCTCTTTTCATTTTCCAGCTGGGGCTTTAAAATTTACAGCTATGCATCATCCACATGCATGATGCATATGTGCACGTAACATACATTTCCTATTTCTTATTAAGCTTTACATAAAAAAAATCAAATGTGTTGCCTGCAAACGCCGTACATTTTGTCTGTACCACGCGCGGCTTCCACTGGGTTTAAGACATTTTCAAAAAAACAAAAAACAAAAAAAAAAACAAAAAAAAAAAAACAAAACAAAAAAAAAAAAAAGCCTAAAAAAACAAAAAAACATCTCCCCCTCAAAAAAACAAACAAACAAACAAACAAAAACGATATGTAAGGGGAATAGGTTTGGCCTACCTTACTACACCATTTTGGTAAAAATGTTTAATTTATCTTAGCAATTATCTCTTCAAAAAATCCCAATTTCCTTTATAAATGTGCGCGTGCATATCACTTGTGTCTGTGAAGAATTTCAAGGTCAGCTACAATTAAATTTCTCTTAGAGAAACACACAGGAAAAAAGTGTTCGAAAGTGACATAAGATATAGGTGGGCGTGGTAGGCTAGTGAAGAGTGGGGAAACGATAGGCTTAAGTAAAAATTAAGGATATTAGTATTTGTACACCCAGACTTGTGACACTTAATGAAATGAAATGAAATGAAATAAATACATAATCAGATATGTAGATAAATATTTTGTACCTTTGCGTAAAGTGGCTATTTTTACATAACTATAGTTATTGTACATGAGTGTTAAGACTTAAGTTAGTATGAAACCACCTTTCTTGAAATTTCCAGTGCTTTGCCTATAAGGAAGAGCAAAACAGAGCATGATGCCACGAAACATATATCAAAAAACACTTGCACAAAACACTTTTGCAAAAAGCTACGTAATAGGATTTTTTTTTACCTTTTTTGCGATGACTTTATGTTTGTCTGTATCGCTCAAATATAAGTTTGCAACATAAATGTAAGAGTCGATTTTGAAATTTTTTCACTTCATTGTCGCATTTTATTCTGAGACTGGGAAGCTTTGGTGCTTGTCTTATAACGAAGATCAAATCAGCACTTTCAGGGCAATTGGCATAGCAAAGCAACAAAGTGCAAGCACTTCTCCAGGGTGCATTATATGGCAAAATATCAAGATGCATGGAGTCCATACTATATTGCGGTATGCAAAATATACGGAGAGGCTTTCAACAATATATATATATATATATATATATATATATATATATACACACAAAGGAAGAGGCCCTACAACCGGTTTGTGGGTCATGCCCATTGTTTACGGGTCAATTGTACTCCCCAAACCGGACTATGGGCAGTAAATTTCAAGTATAGATTACCACAGTTTTTGGGCATTTATAGCTTCCCATAATATCTGGGCAGATTTGCTAATTTGTACATTTCTGAAACCCCCAGGGTAGCACATTGAATTTAAGGCAAACATGGTTTTTTCAACTGCACACCATACGGTCTGAGGATTACAATTCTGCCCATAAACCACCCAAGACATAACCATATATATATATATATATATATATATATATATATATATATATATATATATATATATATATATATATATATATATATATATATATATATATATATATATATATGTATGTATGTATGTATATTTATTTATTTATTTATATCAGTGCACTTGGAACATAGACACTTGAAGTTTACGCAACGTACGATAGGAACCCACACAGTACACACCGTGAGCTTTCAGGGAAGACTCGCATCGTTTACCTGACTGGGCCATGGAACTCGCCTGTGCACTTCGATACAAAAAGAGTGCTTCATTGGCACAGGTGATATCGGTCCGAAAAGTTGCTTTTCCTCTGCTTGTATTTTTCCACAGGATTAAAAATGGTTCAGTATACGCCTATGCAGTAATAGTTTATTACTCCATGCAAAAGCGAGAGGCGGTGTTCGCAAACAGACGGGCATGCATTTTATACTTAAAAAGACATTAAATATGTCGTATCTCCAAATCCAGAATGTATGAGACGAAAATACATAAAAATAATATAATGAAAATATAAATGTAGAACAGAAATTTATAAATTCTGTGACCGGTATCTCAGTCTTTATACTTTATTCAAACTGTAGCGACTTTCTAGTTTCTGGTTTGTTCACCCATCATGAGATCAAAATAAAATCGGAAGGATGTTTTGAGGTCTGTTCACCCCTCATGAGGTTAAAATAAAATCGGGAGGGTGTTTTTCTTTTTCTTTTTAATTTCACAACATTGCCTAATTATAGTTGATCCCCAATTTTGACAAAGGAAATTTATGCCCAAAAAAATGACAATAATTTTTTTTTTACCACACCCTGCAGAGAAATGCTGGGAAAAATCAGTTTTGGACCAACAAATGACCAAACAGATGTTTTACGAGACTGTAGCATCAAAAACTATTATTTGACGCTTTTTGTGTTGATGCACAGTCGGCGGCAATTGAGAATATCATCATCATCATCATCATCATCATCATCATCATCATCATCATCATCATCATCATCATCATGACATTTGCTGGGCTAGACGTAGAGATGAATGTGAGGGAAGAGAAGAAACTAGTCAATAATCACAGGCAATACAGTCACAAACGCTAATAAAATGAGTTTGTGATCGTGTTTACATTTAGATGTTGATGTGACCTTCCACATGATCAGATCCAAAATTTACAAACAGCCAGGTTGAGTTTAGGGTCAGGAAACGGCAGAAAAAAAAACGTCCGTATTCGGAGAGGTCTACACGTAAAGAACCGAACAGATTTAGCCAATAAACCATAATAATTTCAATGTGTTTGTTTGTCGTTTATTTCTTATAAATCACCTTTCTGATCGCGAATTTGTCGTGTATTTCCTATATCCAGTGTTTCGGAAATTAAAAAAACAAAACAAAACAATATACAGTACTTTTATATGTAATGGGATTGGAGCGCACAAAGCACAAACGCTATGTACGGACTCCTTAAACTCTACGATTGGGTGCAATCTAGAGGTCAAATGCTGGTTGTTTTGATGTCCTTATAAATATAATAAAAATAATGTTTTTGAAATAATGTCTGCTGTTTTGCTGTACTGTTGAACATGTCTAGGTTACAAAAATTGCCTTCATGTAGCCCTTTGCCTCGCCCAAGGGAAGCAAAGAGTGCCACAGCCAAGCTTTTTTCAGTTTATATGTCACAACTTATACAAGTGTAACATATTATCATCATGATAACTTCTTAACAATATTTAAGGCCATCATACAATTTTAACACATAGGTTAATCAGGTAGCGTGAATTAAGATGCTGATATAATATTCTCACGAATGGTACAATATATTGAAAAGAATCCAGGAACACAAATATAAGGAATTTTTTCAAAAGAAATACTACATTCTGTCTGGTCATTTGTACTTCTTGATTTTTAGCATTAATAAGAGATCTTATATCAGTCTTAATTGTATAGCCGGGAAAGGGGGGGGGGGGGCGAGTAACGCTCCTCAAACGTCAAATGATGCGAGAAATCTTGGAGAGGTAAGGGGGTATGTTTCCAGACTGTGACATGGCAAAGCACGAGACTGCAGGGGAGAAAAGAGTGACATACAGCAATAGGAGTTATTGAGGATAAGGTATGTTCCCTACACTAAAACAGGATTTAGAAGACTTCTCGTGATAGGCATATGGCAGGGAAAGTCAAGCAGGCTAGACTACTTAGAAAGGCAGGTCCAATCGATGATCAATATCGTATTGTGTAGCAGAGTAGGATCATTAAAGTGATTTATCAAATGTTACGAGTCGACTGGGGTCAATTAGTAGAAAATATATGTATTAATTACAATTTCCCATGGTGTGATAGGGGAAAAGGGCTCCGGGGAAAGCGCCCTTTGCCCCTCGTCTGATGGTAGGTGACAGAGTTATCTGAAAGTAGTCTTTCAAATATTTAGCTAAAATGAGTATTTTTCATCTTCGTGTGTTAGAAAGGAGAGGGCAAGAATTTATAAACCAATAAAGGCTCAAACAATTACTTAATATTCAAGGAAAAATCATCAATCTACCACCTCCCTGGACAAATGGGCTTTACATTGGATGCGTGGACTCGTATTAGATGTCCATTCAATGTCATCCTTATCGCTTTCACACAAACAATCTTCTATCTAATATTTACAGAAAAATTTGCAGTGACTAGTTGAGCCAAAATTTTGGCAACCAGTTTTATTATCCTCAGACCAAATTATTTTCACACAATTAAAGACATATTCAATTTATTGGATACAGCTTGAATTAAGATTCAGATATCTCAAATTCAGATTGCGGATAAGCATACATAAGTTTTTTTAAGAATGTCTTGATCTTGAACCACATTCGGCTAACTAGACCGTGGTGTGGATTTTTCGTAAAGGAAAGATTTTACAAATAGTAGAAAGGTAGACCTAGGCGGTTTTTTTGCCCTATATAATTAACATATATGAACTGTAGGCCTAGAATGAATTTTCGAAGCATTGGGCATTCCAAATACCCGTTCCCCATGCAAACATGTGGGAAGCACGTGCTGAGAGTTGATTGATCAGGTGTGAGCAAATAAGGTCGTTTGTCGTTTCTGGTAACGTATATGCAACTTTGTTGTCAACGAAATCTACGTTTTTTTTCGAGCAGTTACAATAATTCTTAAACATCATTAAGCCTGTAGGAGATAAACTCTTCGCCTGACAATAAACCAACTGCACCTGCCAACATCATTCAGGCCGAAGGCGTGTCGGTTGACCCAGAACGTGTGCTACACATAGACTTTTATTGTCAAAGATTTTCGAAGTTTGTACAGCTCAAGCATGAACTGCTCCACTTAATTGTACCTGTTTAACGTTCCCATTTTTGAAATGAATACACAACCAGGTTTTTAAAGATCAGACAATTCTTCCAGCTTTTCAACACACAGACTACACGGACGACAGCCTCGGTTAATATCTTTTCTGTATATGTCTCTGTGTGGGTGTGAATATTGCATCAAGCTTAGTCACTATCATATCAATATTTTGTTTAATAATAGTCGCTAGGCATGATGTGTAATGGGTGTTTATTGTCTGATTCAGATACCGACATATTTCGAGTTGGCCTCACACCAATGAATACTAGCGCACGAGCTTTTATCGCCGAGACCAGCAGTTGCAAACAATATAAGAGGTTCAATTTTAACAGCGTAGTGTTTTATACAGTATAGTCTGACATAAACAGACAACAAGAAGAATGAGAAGAAAACATTACATTTCCCTATCGGGCCACACATAAAGGTACTTTCTCGTTGTGGTACTTCAAGAATAGTTTGTGGTATAGATAGCCACATTTACAATAATGACATGATTATATTTTTTCGTCACGGTTAATAACTTTGTTTACAAATGCAAGCCTGAGTTGCAGTTTTTTATTTTTAATGGGAAACTGATCCATATGTTTGTCTCCAGACAAGTAAATGAGTTTATAGACGCTCAACTAGCCGTAAGAGTCTTATAATAAAGCGGGGCGTTTATAACTTGGCTCGAAGTAAGTACTGCTCCCTTTCCCCATTTCACGTCAGTTTACATCGCACAACACGAGATAGCATTGTATACATGTGGAAGCAAACTTCACACGGAGCATCATTGACGTGCCCTCAAAATCCGCTGGCACTTCTGCTGCAAACATGCCCTGTTAATGAGCGTTGTCTGGCATTTATTATTCGCAGATTTAAGACAGGCAGGCCAGTCGCTGGAGGAAATAGACAACGCCTGTTTCTATATCTCAAAATGTATAATTTGTTGAATGAACGACTGACTATATATGTCACTTTCCTGTATCCGTGTGGAAATCTTCTGTTCACTATAATTTTAAAAATTTTACACACTTTATTCTGTGTGGCTGAAAGGTGAGCCAATGCTTTTTCACAGCTTGTTTGCGTTTTGAACCAGGTCCTTCAAATACGAAAAGATTCTAGAATATATAACAATCAGCAACTGTTCTCTTTTGTTAATCACCAAGCACAGACAAAAAAAAAAAAAAAAAATCTGCGACATATCTTGTCATGTATGTACATACAGAGTGTATGCAAAAATTAATCTAGGGTGACCGATATCTGTAAGGAGCTATTTCCACACTCGTAAAGTCGTATAGTATTTCACATAAGTGTTGGACAAATTTAATGTTGGATAAGGAAAGCTGTTGACCTGGGTTAATCCTTCGATTCTTTAACTACAAGCTTGCAGGCAGTATCAGGCAAGTGCTTTTCCCCCTTTTAACTTAGGTTAATGGATACAGGCTTCATGTATCATTCAATATGTTGGTGACCCATCTGATTATTTACATTTTTTTTTAAACTGAAGCAACTAATCGTTTTCTTATGTATTAAAATGATGACACAGAAGTTTAAATATTAAGAAAAAAAAAAAAACCCAAAAAACTGATCACTCTTGCACACTAACAAAACCAAATGGATTTAACTTCAGCAAAAATATCAAAACGTCGCATCGGCCTCTTTGGAATTCCCGCCGAAACACGTTTAAACAGCTGAGTCTTGATCACCTTAGGGGTAGAAATCTCCCAGGATAATGACTGCCTGTAAAGTCAAACTAATTAAGTCTGTGTGTGAACACATACTTCTTGTTTTGCCTCAACTTATCTAGTTATTTACTTACTCACTTACTTGTTTTCATCTGAAAATTGTGGTCATTTTTTTTCGGACACTATTGTTGCAAAAAGTACCAAATTTGGCAGGGTGAAAGACTTGTAGTGGATTTTTTTTTTTGAACTGTCATGATGTAAAAATATGCAAATTAGGGCAATTAAAATTTTAAAAGATCCTGCTCTTCCAAAACTATTACAGATAGAGACAGAATTTAAAGTAGTACATACAACTTTGTGACATTTGTCAATCTAATGGACAAAATAAACAAAAACAGTAGCATTTTAAATATGCTAATTAGTAGATTTTGAAACATTTAATAGTTGAATAAATCCAAAATTAATATAAATAAAGTCCCAATCCAAATTCATTTTATATTGTTTTGACCAAGTTTCATCCAATTAATCTTTAAGCAAAGTTGAAGCATTTTGATTTATGCAAATTCGGCCGATGCACACAATTTAAGTCTGGATTAAGTTAACAAAAATATTACAGATAGAAGTGCCATTTCCAATTGAATTGGTCAGCTTGTGACATAGCCCTATGCAACGAAAATTTATGCAAATTACGCAAATATGCACCCTCATTACTATTACAGATACAGGTGCCATTCCAATTTCAATTGAAGGGTTTATGACATAGCCCCGTCCAGTTAAACATGAACTAAAGTTATAGAATTTTTATTTATGCAAATACACAAAACTTAAATTTTGAACAACTACAAAACTATTATAGTCTGAGTTGTCATCCACACTTCAATTGATAGATCTGTGAGATAACTGCATCCAATGAGGCACGAATCAAAGTTGTAGCAGTTTGTATTTTGCATTAGGCAAATGCACAAAATTTAAATCCTGATAGCTTTAAAATTCTGATAGATTGAGCTGCCTTTCCAAGTTCAATTTATAGGTTTTTATATAGTCGTATGAAAAAACAAGTTTATGCCGAAGTTAGATAAATACTTAATAGGCTATCTTTAAAAGTATTTTAGGCTCACAGACTGATTTGAGGACAAGCAAATAACATTTGTATATTCATTACGCTGCATGTTGCAGATATATTGTGGAGCTGTAGTGAATGAAAATGGCAAGAGGGTTGTGACTTGTATATAAGCGGTAAGGCGGTGACAAAGTTTCACACCTGTTTCTCTAACAGGATTGATGACAAAGGGCACAAAAATGACCTGGCCATTCTATAGTGATACTCGTGTGAGCCAAAAGAACATCCACATTCTCATTAAAAACAGAGCACCCCTCAAGTTTTTATTTGTAAAAGTTACCGTATTATTCTACGTAAGGCCTGCATGTCTGAAAAAATTTTACTCAATCCAACACAAGAATCTGGTTTAAAAAAGAAAAGAAAAGAAGAAGAAGAAGAAGAAGAAGAAGAAGAAGAAGAAGAAGAAGAAGAAGAAGAAGAAGAAGAAGAAGAAGAAGAAGAAGAAGAAGAAGAAGAAGAAGAAGAAGAAGAAGAAGAAGAAGAAGAAGAAGAAGAAGAAGAAGAAGAAGAAGAAGAAGAAGAAGAAGAAGAAGAAGAAGAAGAAGAAGAAGAAGAAGAAGAAGAAGAAGAAGAAGAAGAAGAAGAAGAAGAAGAAGAAGAGGAAAGTCCGGAGTACGTATCGACTTCACATATTGTATTTGCAGTAGTGTAAATGTTAATGCACATGTTACATGTTGTTCAAAGGACATGACATACATGCCACCACTCGTTTGACCTAATGATTTCTAGTGCTTTACAACGGGGCATTCTGAGGAATGTTGGTGGTGTATCTGTTAATTGTCTGAAAGATTTACTGAACAACCCAGATGATCTTGATAACTCCATTGCCATTACAGCTGACTCTCCATATATTAAACACAATAATATTATCGACTCTCATATGCCACTAAAACTTTTTTCTTTATTAGAATTGACTATCCGGAGGCCTAATGCCAAGTTTGGCGCATTCTTGATGTTAAGTGAAGATATAAAGAAACATAACTTTGTATTTAGCGCCATTTGCATCCAAGAAAAGGGCATCGATCAAATTTCAACCAGCCTTTCATTATTCAATTTAGATAATTATACCACAATACCTCTAGCACCTACTTGTAGTGCTCACAGTGGACTACTTATTCATCTCCACAATAATGCTGAATATACTTTAAGAGATATTTAGACTCCCAACAAAAATTGGAAAGGCTTGTTTATTGATATACTTGGAAATGGATTGGAACAGACGATAACAGTGAGCAACATTTACCGACCACCTCAAGTTTCTAATAATGGTATTTATTTATTTATGTTTGAATGACTTTACAGTTGAAATGCTGTTTAATGAAACACCAGACAAGATTATAGCTGGAGATTTTAATATCGATTTGTTGAAATTGAACACCAGACAAAAGTATGCTGAATATTTAGATTTGATGATTTGTAACGGTTTCAATCTTAAAGTAACTTTGCCAACGAGGATTACTGAGAGATCGGCTATACATTAATCAATCATATATTTTGTAACGTTTCACGCTGTAGGAAATGTAGCACATCCGGAATAATTTTAATAGACATGTCGGATCATCTAGCTTCTTCACTTACTGTGACACTGATATTGAAACAAATGGCCTCCCAATCATCTAGTTGGAGCAGAACAAATGCTGGGGTGCCGTAAGGTTCAGAACTTGGCCCTCTCGGTTTTTGATATTTATAACGATATTGTGCATCTAGTCCCCCCCCCCCCCCACCAAATAAAACACTTTTTGCAGATGGTTCTACATTATAATTACGCGTCGATAATTTAGTACTTGCTGCAGGAATTATGAACTGTGATCTATCTTTGTGCATTAGTGCACTGAAGATTGATTCATTACTTTTAATGCTTTGAAAACAGACTCAAAGCTCATCTCTCATACATTTAGGCACACAGCTCATCCCGATCTAGTTTTCCCAAGATCAAGTCCGTCAAGAAGTTAAACAACATAACCGCTTGAGTGTTATGCTGAGATCGGTTTTGAGATGGTGAGATCACATTATTGAGATTACAAACAAGGCACACAAGATGGTTACTATTTGGAGGCCTTTATGGAACGCTTATATATTTAGTTACAATTTGAACATTCAGGCATTTTCTGCACATATTGCAGTACAGTAAGTGTTCCAAATATAGTGTGACTAATGTTGTTTTTATAATTGCCTCATGAATATAGTTTGTTATTGTTAAGGTCATGTCAGGTTGGGTCAAAGTGTTTGATGTACAGCTGAGACATGGTTACTTTTAATAAATGGGTAAATTTATACATATTTGGCTTTCTCTCTCGCTCTCTTGTATAAATGATTAGCATCCAAATCAGCTGACTGTCAAGTTGACTTATGTCTGATTATCAATGAGAAAAAACTGTTACATGGAAAACAGCTATACTTACAGTTACCTTTAGGAATTTTAACATGATTTTTCTCTCTCTCTTTTTTTGTTTGTCTTTTCATAAAACCTAACTCTTTCTCAAATAAATGACTTATTAGATGACTTGTGGGATTCTATGCTTTCTTGAACATTTAAATTTCCTTTCAAAAATACTTCTGAAAACCATACTTGAAATGTGACTGCTATGCTTACACATTTTGGCTACTGTAATGCTATTTGACTACTGTCCTTGCAATTTTTGACTACGGTTTTGTGTTTTGAGGCAATATGTCACTTGTTTCTGACTGATATGAAACATTTGAACCAGTGTTCTTGCAAAATCTGACAATGTATTGACTTTTCACTACTACATTTGCACATTCAAACACTTTTCTTTTTGAAATACTCTTAGTTTATCTCCTTCAAAACAATATCATGCCTCTAACTGCACGTCTAAAACACATCGAATTGTGTAATCATGGTGTTTGGATTCTAGTTGGCGCTCATTTTAAGCCTGTGGGGTTTTTCTGATGGATTGATATTGGTGTTAGTGTTACTCTGTGGACTAATATAGATGATGATCATTGTTGAGAAGGTGGTTGAAACTAGTACCTTTTAGATGCTGCATTTTATTGATATTTTCAACAAATTTGGAACCTGTGCTCGCAAATTCTCTGATGTGCTGCAAATTTTGATCCCTTTTCATGAATTTTACAGTAATATATGCACATGAATGATTATCCTGTTAAAGCCAATTTACTGAAATAGGCCTATAATGTTAAACATAACTTTTTGTATTCTGTCATCTTAAAAGTAAACATGTTTTTTGACCCTATGGACCTTTGCACATACGTTATGGACTCATTGGGGTAAAGATGAACTATGAATGTATGTGATTCAGCAATACATACCAAGGAAGATTGCCTTTGGTCGTAATTGACTTGGATTTGTTTCACTAGGACTACGGTTTGGATATGGTATTGACACTGTCTAATTTGGATATACTCCTCCAGTTTCTTGATGCTTGTGGGCAGATGCTCCGATCAGGAGATTATATTGGAGGTACATTACTTTTACTTAAAATGATCAAACATATACAGGACATAGACAGCCTCCTTCAAAGGGCCTCAGGAGAAACTTGACTCTGGGTACCGGTCATGTTAATCCTGTTGATGATCAGGCATCACCAAACGGCAATGCCTTGCAACCTTGTAGTGGAGTTTTAGAAAGATTTCAATCACCACAGTCCAATAATGCTAACCATCTTATACGACCGCGCTTGAGACCTTGCACTGCCCTATCAATAACAGCCATCAACACAAAAAATTACGTGTTCAGAATTGTGGTAGTTTAAGGTGTGAAACATGTCCCATTCTGGACACTCAAACTAAATTTAGATCTACACTGACTCGCAGGGAATACAACACATTCTCTTCTGATGTAGTGTTTCCTTTACGTTGTAAATCTACCAACGTCATCTATTTACATTCATATCAAGAGTGTGGATTTCAGTATATTGGTGAGACTGGGTGACCGTTGCATCAAAGGATCAACAGTCACCTTACTTCTGTTCATAAGAAAGCTGGTATCCATGTTTGAAATTTTGCAAGAGAAGGCCACAATTTTTCGCATTACAATTATTGAACGTTTGGTTCCAGTTCAGGATGAAACCATCACATATTTCACAGAAAGGAAAGAAGAATAAGAACTTTTTCGGCAGAGAGAACTCGGTACCATTTGGCCTTTTGGCCTAAATGATAGAATTAAAGGTGTTGGAAATGTATCAAAGAAATATTAAAAAATTGGGAATTCTTCCCAATTGATTAGTACACATGCCCGCCCAAACAGAAGCCATGGACACCGTAAACATCACAATAAATTGTTTCATGATTGTGTTACTGTGGACCTCATTTAGGATACTTATGGCAGAACTGATGGCCTTCATCTTTTACGCTCTCTACTTTATTCTATACCTCCTAATCTTCTCTCTAAATTACAGTAAGATATTTCAGCTTTATACATTGGGAAGGATATTTTAAAGCCTATATTTCTCATTATGAATGATATATCTTATCATCGACTTTTTAAGCCAGTCTCCACTATTTATGATAGTAAGAAATGAACTTTCATTAAAATGCTATACTAAGGCAGTGGAATTGACTTGATTAATCTTTTTAATACTCTTCACAACAAAAAGGTTCAATCACTTATCCCATCCTATTTGGACGCAAGTGTTCCCAATATATCTTATAAATAAGCAAAAACAATTTCTTCTTCTATTTTTAATCACGTGAAGACTGTGTCAGAATTTGAGGATAATAGGTTTCGTTATAATGCATATCCCTGTGAATGAGGTTGGTCCCCATCTTTATCAACTCATCATGGTCATGTTATTAGAGGCAATCTTTCCATTATTCCCAATGAAACACTTGGAGATTTAATTTCCAAAGTTCCTAAATTTAAAGAGCATAACAAAATATCATGGAAAAGGGATAAAGAAATACTAATGGTAGCTATAGAGAATTACACTAAAACATGGACCAGGAAAGAAAATTGTGATGTTTCAGTTTTATCTGAGTGGATTAACGAGATTGGTAGTATAGTTGATAGAAAAATTGATAAATTGAAGAAAAAAAACTTAACAACCACCATCATTATGTTGCCAGGCAACTTGGACCTAACCTTTCATCACGATTAAGTTTTAAACAGAACAGTTTCTTACCCCAAAAAAAAACAGCTTTTGTATCGATTTGTACTTTTCAGCTGCAGGTTACATCCGTTTGAGAATTTCAAGGTGTATGCAAGTTCAACCAAGTCCCTTCTCCTGAATTGTCCAGATTGCCAAATATAATCACTCCAGCTATTCGACAGAGACTTTCGTAGTGAAGAGCAAGTGTCATCGTGGAGTTTGTTTCACATTTCTGGGACAGGATGCCCATTGGCATAAGGAATTACCCACCTTTACACATGTGCCTTGCTGTAACTGATTATTTTGGAATCACTGGGATTGAATATATGACCCCAGTTTGTTTCTATCTCAGTTATACGCTGTCAAGTGGTAGGACTAATGTGTCTAATACAGCTAGAAAAGGTACATACAAGTTCAGGGGTAAATCACTTTAAATAAATCTGAACTTGTTCTGTACTATATGGTAATTATGTTTGGTTTGATACGTATTACACATTCATATTGAAGCTCTGTATTTATCAGCAAAAAACTTCACTTATTTAGTTCTTTTGTCATTTGCCATGCTCATATATATTAATTAATATGCATGTTGCCTTTGCTCTGTATTTAGATTAGACAAGAAGCCGCTACTCAGCGAGACATGTACCGGTACAGGCTTCAAAACCTTTCTATTTTGAGTAGTTTCCCTCTGAAGACGCTTACATTTTGGGGGGCTAAAATAGCCTATTTCCAAATTCTACAGAGGAACATGTGTAATATGGACAATAATATTTCCATATGTATATAGGTAAGAGAGTGACAAGTTAGCTTATGGATGGTCAAGAGTTCGGACTGGGGAGTAGGGTAATGACTACTAGGAACTGGTTCTGGACAAAGACACAAATACAAGTATATACATATATATTTGTGTGTGTGTGTGTGTGTGTGTGTGTGTGTGTGTGTGTGTGTGTGTGTGTGTGTATAGGTATATGCACACATTTATAATTATATACTATAACAATACCAACAGAGGGACGGACCTAGGCCGTAGTAATTGGTACCAAATGGAGAAGTAAAACTGTAAAATTGTAATTGCTACAAAATCCGACAGGATTCTTACATAATTCATGAATATATGTGTGTGTGTGTGTGTGCGCGTGCGCGCGTATGTACACACATGTAACTGGTTGTCTCCAAGTTACTATGAATGTTGCAAAGTAATGGATGATAAATCCAGGGAAATAAATTAAAACAAGTGGCACAAAATTATGGCCATACAGTGATAATATGTTGAGTGTTCTGGCCTTTTGCAGGTGGCTGCCAGTGATATGTAGATTCAGGTGCTTTCGGGTTTTTAATAGAGAATGGTATGCTTGGGATGTTGTTTTATTGTATTTGCCACTGCTGCCATCACCCTAATAGCAGTTTATATTGTTACCATCATCACAGTGACTATCATCATCATCATCATCATCATCATCATCATCATCATCATCATCATCATCATCATCATCATCATCATCATCATCATGACCTTCACCACATTTTGGCATAATCACCGTGACCATCATTATCATTATCGTCATCACCATAACCTTTATCATTGTCATCGCTATGGCCTTCATCACTTTTTTTTTTCACCCCGACCAGCTTTGTCACCATCATCCGCATTATTATCACCATGACAATCATTGTCCCCACCACCACCACCACCACACGGACTTTCAGCCAATCAGAGAGCAGCTGGGCTGTCAGTCTGTGTCCAGTTAAAAGTATGGCCGCAAAACAACTTTGGTGAATAGAAGAAGCACTGACGGAATCGAGTTTGGTCGGGTTTCACGATTTGTGGAAATGAAAACAGGATGAAAACGCGAGTGTATCAAAGAATATGGTCTGATTGACAATTGAGAACAGTTGTCATACGGCTAATGTCATGGAACAAATTCGATTCAGGATGGAATACCCGTTTGGAATTTGGCGCTAGAATGTCGGACTTTTTGTCTGAAATGTATTTCGGGACATTTGCGACAGTTATACGCGTGTTGCTGTGAAAATATGTGGAATTTCAATGGATTATCTGAGTGATATAACAGTATAAAATAGTTTGGAATAAACTGGCGAGTTACAGCTTGTTGGTGTGTACAAAAACGGATAAATCATGCCAAACGTGAAGCGGGATGGTGGTCCAAATGTGAGCTTCGTTTTAAACCTTTCTATGTAGGAGCTCCATGTGACGACATTGTGGTTTTAGGCCCATCCACCACCATCTTATTAACACAAATAATTGACTGCACAGATGAATATACAATATTCTATTGCAGATATGGCCCTATGTCGGTTATTGAACGCATAGATGGTCCAGGTCCAAATTCTTTACCCATTCCTCCTATTTCCCCCCCTCCTGCATATATTAGCACGGAAGCTTGACTGACTGAACGTTACGAGCGTCTGCGGGTCAAACTGTATGGCACGAGATACCCGCTTGTCTGTGATTTCTGGTTGAAACATGTACACTCAGCCATGTTAACAAAATATCAAAGCTGTACAACAATCAATTTATGGAAAATGAAAAAACAATGAAATGTAATCAAAGTTTTTAGATTTTACTTGTTACTTAGTCTTAAACTTAATTATGTTCTTTAATTATTTGAAGCATAACAAATTGAGACAAATTGTCCTTCTCAAATTTAATAAAGTTGTGCAAAATACAAAAAAATATGAATGAGGAAGTACTATCTGGATATTTTTATTTTTGCAAAAGTGGAAAAAAATATGTACAGAATGTTATGTTTTCAGCAACCGCCCCCCTCCCGCACCTTTCACAGCAGCTAATTGAAACAAGCACACTTGGCCCTAGCATTTCAGCTACTACGTTTATGAGTCCAATGTCATACTTGCATGTGACTTTCTCTCCGCAACCTTCCCCTCTGGTAACGACTTGAGACAACTTTTCCGTTGGGAAGGAAGTTACGACTCAATAGCTTTCACGCTGGGAAGGAATGTACTTACACGCTCAGGAAGTGACTGCAGTGTGAATATCATCTTCTGGAGCTGAGCTGTGAGCTGATGCAGACATCGCCACACGCTGTAGCCTAGGTCTAGAGAATCCCCAAGGGGATTTAAATGATGCGTGTTCGTCAATATTCAATATCTGTCAACTGAAAGAGTGTTTAGCTTTATTCTGTGGACAGTGAAAACACTTTAAGAAAAGCATAATCGGACTTTTTTATATAGGCCTATAATTTCATGACTCCTTGAAATGCATTCATTTCATCCGGTGAAATGCGTTATTCCCGACGAGAAGTCTCTCACCTCGGGTTTCCACAATCGCATATATAACGTTGGCATTGTTTGTCACCGCAATATTTCAAATGAGGTAGAGGCCTACTATGGGAGGTATATACACTCGCTTCTTATTCTTGCAAAATGTTATTTGAATATAATGACAATGAATGTAATTTGTAGGCCTAACTTGGTAAATCGAAATTTAACAAGTTCAAGCATCGATTTCCTTTTCCTTAAAATCATAAAGAAGGCCCAAGACAGTCCCTGCAAATAATGACGGCATTCAAGAGATACACCAATTTCTAGTATTAATTATCAATGAATCCTAGCAAAAAGACAGGCTATTAATAGCACCGCCACACCCCACAACACTTTTTTTCTGTTCGTGTATTGTCTGCGGCCTGTGTGAAAAATTCACCGGGAAACCCCAGCCTAGCCGGGCAATCGTTCTTCCAGCCTTCCAGGCGGGGACGCATCATAGGCCTAGGTTCCTCTAAAATCTATCCCAGCAAAGTAATTTTATTGAGAAAACACAGAGTACAGAGTTTACTGTTTGCTCTTGCAGTATACAAAATTTTCGCTTCTTATATGGAGTGAATTCAGTATTTGTACGCAACTTTGGAATCGACGTTCCGCCAACGCCAAATTTGAGCTAGCAATATGTCGTTTTGGGGCAGCCATTTAGCCTAGGCTAAGGAATTTAAAGTGAGTTGCGATCAGGAAGGCCTTAAAAATCTACCTGGTGACTGCACTGTCTCAACACATCAATTAAGGGAAGACGCAACATGTGCAACAAGTGTTACATACTTTAAAATGTTTATTTAGGTTAAGCTTACACCTGTCAACTTTTCCTAACCCATGGAGGCTCATCTGCAGCCTCAGAAAGGGGTTTGCCAGGCTAAGTTACAACAATGCGAGTTCCTGAACCATTACCATTAATCACACATTATGAACTTTTTTCGGAGTAGACATTTATCATTGACATAATTTCCATAATGCCCAGGAAGTTTAAGACTTTGGTGTAAATAAAACTGTGGACTTTTCCCGAGATGCCCAAAAATTCTGTTATGGCGCTCTGCACGGTGAAAATCTCGTTCACTGGTAAGCCGTGAGAGTTAGACCGTGATTTGGAATCAACACTATAAACTTTCTTCCATGATAGGAAAGAAGATACCCCCCTCCCAGTTTCGCCCCAAGTGGACCCCCCCCCCCTCCCAAGATAGTATTGCCCCAAGATAGTATTTTAGCTCGATGATAATATAATGCCCCACCTGGGTCTAAAAATAGAAATCTGGTTAAAACTGGTCAATATTAAAAAAAGTTATGTGTGCAAAAGTTGGAAAAAAAACACAGGGTAAGAAATTCATATCTTCTCCTGGCAAGACAATTAAATCTGGTTGAAACTGGTCAAATCTGGTTGAAAGCGGTCAAATTAATAAAAAAAGTTACATGTGTAAAAGTTGGAAGACAAAAGGTCCACTTTTGGGCAGCCAAGGGCCACTCTTTGGCAGTCAAAGGCCAGTTTTAGGCAGCCAAGGGCCCCTCTTTGGCAGCCAAGGGTTACTCTTTCACAACCAAGTGTCACTCTTTGGATGCCAAGGGCCACTTTTTGGCAGCCGAGGGCCACACTTTGGTAGCCGAGGACCAGTAGCAGAAGTCAAAGACTGCAAGGAAAGAGAAACATGGCATGTATCAAGAGAGAATGCCCACTGTGTACAACCAAAGACTTGATCAGATTTCCACTACATTTGATGAAGGGACATAAGTTGAAGTCTGAGGATAGGCAACCATATTTGAATTCCAAGAGCAGTTAAAAAACGTGTAACAAGTATCTGTCCCATCCCTCAATGTGGAGTTAGAGTCAAATGGCTGGCACAGCATTTGTTGCAAACACACAAATTGAGTTCTCTCCACAGGTAAGCCTGGTTATCTGAAACACTCAGTACAGAAAAGAAAAAGTGCAACCAGAGAGTGATGTGACTTGGGGGCCTACTGACATGGAACTGACCAACAAACCATGGTGGGAAACACAGAGTCTCTTGCCTTTTGAATCTTGCAGTAGTATTATGGTTAATGGTGCAACAGTATCAGGCAAGACCCAGTGGACCTACAGACTACTACATAACTTGTCTGGTATGATTAATTCCGAGGCCCCTAACAACATCATGTATTGTTATGGGATTTGGCAACCATTGTTTGATGAGATGGAAAGCAGTATACCCAACTTAACTATGCATCAAGAATTACTTTGTCCAGAGGAACTTGACAGCTTTACATCTGAGAGAACACACAACATGGTTACATTGGATGATTTGATGCAACAAGTTGTGCAGAAACCGGATATGGAGTTGCTTTTTACGCAAGGATGCCACCACAGAAATATGATAGTGATCTTCATTACACAATACTTGTTTCAGCAAGGAAAGAGTAGTCGTACCATTTGCCCTTAACATGTGGTATTATGTTTTAATGAAAAACATGAGGGATGACTCCCAGATTTATACTTTTGGAAAACAAGTCTTTCCGGGTAAAGCCAACATGTTGGTAGAAGTGTACAAAGACTGTATGAAGGAGGATTACCGTTACTTAGTGTTACATCTGTCACCAAATGCCCAAGACAAATACCGTATGAGATTTCACATATTTCCTAAGGAAGACCTGGTAGTTTATGTGTCAAATCTATAAGTACAAAAGTGTACAAGTTAGCGGAAGATGCGAGCTGATCAGTCAAGATGAGTCAAGTGGTCAAGAAAAATGCAGACTTTTTGACACTGGTGTTGACTACGCCATAGAGAATACAGCAAACAACTTCATTGAAAATAGTGACTCCGGATCAACTGCTGGCTATAGGTACCATAGCCACCAATGTACTTCATGCTAGTCTCCCTTTTACATCGAGATACAAGAAGAAGGTGAGAAGACACAGAGTTACCATACGGGTGATTGCTGATAAAAAAGTTAGTGTAAAGAAGAGAAAGCAGCAAGCCTTGCAACCTCAAGTGGTTCTATTGTTATTACAAGTTCTGGCACCTGTGCTTCTTTCCCTGTTGAAATGAATCAAGTGCAGAAGAGTGTGCTGTTACCCTGGGACAAATTCCTATGCTTGATGAAACAGAAACAGCACCCAGGCTGAGTGAAGACTAGTATGATCACCATTAAAGAAGAAAAAAACAGAAGATGTGGATGTTGCCCTGAGTGTGGATACAGGTTTTGAGGCAATACCCAAAAATATGAGGAACAGAGTACGAGCTTTTTTGGCCCACGTTAAGACTGATGGCAGATTGACATGGAACAGACAAGAGGAGATCCACTATTATGGACAGACCATACCTACTTCTCATATCACAGATTTGGTGAAGGATTCTCAATACAAGCACAAACATTAATCCAGTCTGACATGAACTGTTTTACTAAGCTTTGAGAGACATGAACATTCCAAAAGGACTGTTTGATCATTGCCAGAGAATGCAAGATTCCCATTCTGAAAAGTCACCCCCAGGAATAAAAAATGCCCAGTATTGAAGAAGAAACCTCAGATCAAGTTGTTGAAATTTGGATGTATTGAAGAAAGAACTGATGGGTATGTAGGAAATAAGATGAAGCTTAGCTTCCAGCCAGCCAGAAAATAATGAGTTGTTGTTGGATTTGTTTACACACACACACACACACACACACACACACACACACACACACACACACACACACACACACTAATGATACAAGACAGTGACATTATTCATATTTTAATATCCCTGTCACTATACTTAGAAAAACCAGGATTGGAGAGCCATCCCTGGTTTTCTTAATAATCTTTCACATACTCTAATCTAATCACTTTTTAAGAGTAACTGACTGCATTTTTTTCATCAATTTTGGTCTCTCAGTTGATAAGCACTCAGCATCAGTGTTGCCTTAATATTCTTGTTCAGAGTTCTCCCAAACCTGTGTACACACATGGGGCCTTCTGAGATGGGACATTGGTGCTTGTTGTGAAATATGTGCTTCTTGTTCAATCTTATATCCATTCCATCACGCCACAGAATGGATCTAAAGTACACAACATGTTCATGAAAATCTTCAGCTTTTGTCACCCAACCAAAGAATGCATGACTGTCAGGTGCAATGTCAATCCATTTTTGTCTGTCTGCTTTTTTGATCCCTTGATCAAGTAAAAGTGTCTTCCCAATTTATTGTAACCGTACCATCCACGTGCAGAAAATCAGACCATGTCACAGCCTGGTATTGGACAGTTCACATGATAAAGGTTGAGTCCCTTTCTGTATATACTTCTGTTTATGTTGGTTTTCATATTTTTGGGAATACAGTCTCTTCATAAACGTATATATAAAATGATTATTAGACCTGAAGTCTTGAATGTCAAACAAGTTCACAATGTCCTTTAGACTCTGCCAGCAACAATGTTGTAATGCATAAAAGAGACAGTAGGGACCACATGTCCAGGTACTAAAATCATGTATCCTTGTGTTGTAAATGAAGTCTTGACCATTGTGTCTCAAGGCATCCTCGAACCAGGTCAGTCTTGGTGGATTCCAACGTATTCGCATGGTCCCTTAATAGGAAAGTAAAATGCCACCCATTGCTGTCCTTTATATCCTCTTGCTTACTTGTTGACAAGGTAAAATTTGGGCCTAAAGTTCACGTGACGAGGTATGCAATAGCCAGGACATATTCCTCCCAATTGTTGACGTGTTGACTTATATCTCAGCAATACAGTTTGAACCTATTGTGTATTCATTGCACTGTGACACGCCTGGCCTTGTCAAACTCCATTGTAGCAGTGATCTTACCATACACTACAGCTTTTACTGACTTAGGTAAAGGTTTAGCAAGCTTGAGGTCCAGCCATATGTTCCCCATCATTACCTCAGACTGACACTTTTATTGACTCAGGTCAAAGATGTTGAAACAATACCCATTTCCAAAGTCTGACCTACTTATGTCATTGCTGCATTCAATGGACTGGTAGGCGCCAGTACCAGTAATGAGAGCCATTTAAGCTTCCACATAGTTACCTGTGTCACAATTGGTCTGTAAAGAATGTCCAGGATAGCTTTGGACATTGACAAATAAGGCCACAAAGTTATACTTGTAATGTCGCAAATTAAATGGACTTGTAACATAACTCCCATTGTAAGCCTCTGATGATACCAACCCACCAGCGGTTGATCTTGACAAGCTCCCTGAAAGACATCTTCTACTGTTAATTCAAATTGGATTTAGGTACAGCAAAAGCCTTGATGTATGAACGAGTGATGAAGTTCTTTTCTGGGGTCATTTCCAAGGCTTGAGAATGACCTGTGATGATGCCGGGGGACACTTGCACCATACACATCTTCAGGACCACCTCAGTAATCTCCCGTTTGTATCTGGGTGATGGAATTGGACTCAGCAGCACAAATGGTTTTGATTAAGGATACAGTTTGACATCCACTGGTACACCATCCAAAATGAAATGATCTTGCTGACAGATATCCATAAAGAGTAGGGCCTCCATATCCATAATCTTGCTCTCCTGAAAGTACTGAGCTCGTTGTAACAGACCAAAGTTCACCCTCCTAATGGATCCTCTGATCCACGGATATCAAAACCATTATCCTTTTAGAAGAGCTGAGCTTGCAGTTTGCTCTCTGAATCATATCCACGGGTCAGTAATTTATCCAAATAGGCTTTGTAAGGGAAATGGGTCTCTACAGATTATATGATCACTTGCTGTTGGAGGCTGACATCAACTTGACTCTAGAGACTTCCCAGCAAGTTGTTGATGGGATCCACTTTAGCTTCCTTGGGGGGATTCACAGCTGTTACTTTTGGAAGTTTCTTTCCACCCTTTTTGAGGATGCAACATTTCACATGCAGAGTCGATTGCTTAAGATCCATACTCATGGGACTTGGGGGAATGGAGAAGGTAATAGTCCCCCCCTCCCCGAGTCAACTGAATGGTTGGTGGGTATTCTATCCATTTGATTGAATCAATGCCAACGGTTTGTGGCAGAGAATTGAATAGTGACAGTTTGCGATTGACAACTTTCATCATTTTGATGTCAATGTTTCTTCTTGTGCTTCTTTCTTTACTTTCTTCTTGTTGTGTGTCTTGACCTTACTTATACTCTTTGTCTGCTTTTGTTTCTCTCCTTTACCCTACTTATAGATTTTTTTGTCATTCAAATCTGCCTTGGCCTGTTCTACCGCCAGAGCTACTGGAGTCAACAGACTAATAACAGGTTTGGTTGACTCATTAGCCTTCTTGCTCCATTCTGGGTTTGCACCCACAATGTTATAACCCATGGAGGAGTGTGGAATTTTTCCTTAGCCGTATCAATTTTAAAAGGTGACCCATCTGGACCAGTCTTTTCTGTTCCTGATGATGTCTGATAACATTATTCAATGTGTTTCAGATGTAACACACAGGATAACTGATGACTGGGGGAAGATTGCAGGGGTTGTAGATCTTGATGCCTGAGAGACATATGGATCCTGTGTGCTAAGGTAAAGGCAAGGTCTTTGTTTGCTTTTACAGGTATGCTTCTCAATAGTCGATACTTTGTATCACTTACATAAGATTCCTCAATCAAATCTGTTGACACAACGATCTATTTAGGAAGTGTCTCAAAGTTGTTTTCTAAGTACAACTCAGTAAGAGCGCACACCCTAATCCCTTGCAGTTCGACAATACCTGGTAACTGTACTGTAAATTCTGTAGTGCTGTTTCCAGGATATATTGTTTTGGAATCTTTACTGGACAGGAATTAAAACTCTTGATTCATGATGTCTACTTATAGTGCTTGAGTGTTTCTACTTATAATTTTTGTAGGTTACTTCCCTGCGACCATATCTGATTCGCCTTCTCAGTACTTTTTCAACTTTAAACAGAGTGTCCTGATCCATATCGACCTCCTGTAGTTCCACTTCATAGAAACTACCATTGATGTCTTCACTGTTTCAGTCTTGAAGTCTGTAGACTGGAGTTTCTTCTCCCTTGTAGTGCCTTACAATCTTAAACAGTTTACAAGACCACTTTCGTTGATATTCCCTTTGAAAGGTAGTTTTAAGATGAGAGATTCATACTGTTTGACCGACCTTGAACTTGTAGTTTTTTTCTCATATGCTTGTCTTTTCTTCTCAGGAGATATTGATTCAGTCTCACTTCTGATTCATTGTCTTTGCTCACCTGTTAAAGCGGTCTTCCCAAAATACTATGTTTAGTGTTATTGTAAGAGAATACTAGATCGTGCAAAACATTCACATGCTTGTGAGTCTGTTTGGACATCATGTATGTAAATATTTTGCTCTTGATGGTTTTCAAAGTACGGTCTGCATAGTTGGCTTTGACAAGATTATTGGTCAACAACAAATGAAAATCGTACTGTTTCAATAAAGGTCTGACGTGCTCATTGGAGCACTGCGTTCCTCTATCAACCCTAAAATATATTTTGGTTGTCTTCCCTCTTTAAATATGGAGGTTATTGTCTTGGCAACATCTTCTTCCTTTTTTGACTTCAGGGGGTGTACCCAAGTGTAGCGACTGAATATATCGACAGCCAATAGTAGGAATCGAACCCATATTTGGCTAAACTCTGCATGTCACCAAGATCACAGTCCCACTGGGAATTTAACCTTTTTACAACCACTCTGCTTTGTGGCCTTGGCCTTTTTATTCGTCTATTCAGTGGGAGATTTTTTGTGTTTTCAACCATTTCTCAATGCCCTTGAGTTTCATGTTGTACCTTCCTTCACTTTTCACAACATCATACAGCTTTTTAGGGTTGGTGAATTTGGCTGGACTGTTGACACCATAGTAAATTTTTCCTAAATATGCATCAATTTTTTTCTGTGATTCTCTTAGTCGGTCTCTCCTGGACACTTATTCACTCTCTTTCTATATATTTTTATATTGTTTATTTTAATCTGAATTATGGCCACCATGATATCGGGAAGTTGTGACATTATATTGTCCCACTCCTTGTTCCTCAGCCAGACTCCCTGACTGGCAGCACGTCCCTTTACGAGGGACTTATGTCTATTCTGAGGATTCCTTGATATTTACACGTGCTCAGCCTTTTACCATGCCCTAGAATAAACTGTTTCATGAAACTACAGGGAGTAGTATTAATATCCATCAATGGTTGTTCCATCATATTACATTCTTATAGACGGTATGAATGACATGGCTGTGCATATCTGCATAATGCTATGTCAGCTACTCCAGTAATGCCCAGTACAAAAGCAATGATTGCTAACGAGGCTCTCAAGAGCTGCTTTTTCCTGGCCTCTCTGGATGCCATGATTTGCACTTTATATTATCACATTGCATACTGATAAGAAAAATCATAGTAGCATCAAATCTATGATATATGAAAGCATTGTATCTCTGCTTGGGAAAGGTGCTTGATACCGGTCATGATCACTTTTCCAGTTCTAAAAACAGTAAAGTTGATTTCGTCTCTTTTGAATATAGCTGTAGGGAACAGTTCCGATTCATATTGAGCAGGAAAAATCCTGGTGAGATGTGTCAAATTGAGAGTGTTACTTAGTTTATATACGGCTGACATAGTGACCACCGTGAGTTTTTGCACAACCAGTTGTTGTATTATGTAATTATTTTGGTGGCCATCTCATGATCTCCTCTACATTCACACAAGTTAAACAACACATCAATATATAAAACTGGTGTGGAACTTTTATTCTCCCTTGATTACATTTCCTATCTGCAAATATAGCTTGCTGCATACTATTCCATTTATCCACACTGCCTATCTGGACCACGATTTTGAATCAGTTGGGTTGTTCATGACAATATCCTTCCACAGTAAACCTGGAACTGAACCATACACCCATGATGATCTCTCTCTGTCTCTGTCGCTCTATTTCTTTTTCACACTAATGAGAAAATGAAGAGAACACAAACTTTTTTTGTTGGTTTCTAGCAACCTGTAGCAGTGCTTTTCCTGCATAAACCATTTATTTAATTGTAGTTTCATACAGACATATTGTTTCAGGTAAGAAAATGTACATAAAAAGTGGTATCATGACCATATAGGCTATCACGTGGTTGGAGTCGGGTTTGTACATTCAATGACTCCACATATTGTGAAGTGAATGGGTCCATTTGTAAAGCATTTGTGAACTTATACTTCCATATACATATGTACTTGTATCCTCTTGATCGGATATAGGTTTTCTTCTCCCCAGTTAGTGTATGGAGTTCAGCCATAGATTGTTTATTACGTGGATGGCTTGTTTTTTTCGCTTGTTTGGCTAGCAGGTAGTACATCTATGATATACGCCACCATGAAATTCATATACAGTATTTGTTTCCTCACAAAATCCATCTGCTTTGTAATGAGAACGAGGAATTTTATATCCGCCCTGATTCAATGCATGTTGAATGAATACGCCTTGTTTGTGGGCCATCCACTCTAACCACTGTATGGATATCTTGGAGAACTAATCCCTCTTGACATACATCTCTTAGGCTACATGAGCCAAGGGTGATTCTTGAAATTTCCTGACTTTGACTGTGTACCCTCCTGTCTTTAATTGTGTCTCATCTACCTAGTGACCCTGGTACAAAATGGACCATTTGTTGTCTTTCTTTTTGGCCTCACACCAACCTGATAATTGCCCATTAGAGTCTGATAATTTCACTAGATGTTCCTCTTCCAAAATTATTTGTTTGTAGGTAGCCAAGCAGACTGATGCGATTGTAATGTAATCAGAGGAATCCACCCCGTCTTTGATATACTATTCATCCAGGTCTTCATTGTTCACCGTTACACCGGTTTCTTCTACAAGTTCCTGTATTTGAGACATGCTTCTCTCAATATATGTATATCAGAACGACAGTATGTTTCTATCTTTAATCTAAAGTCAAATACTTTTCCAGTTTGTTGGCTGTGCCACTTTAGGAATTCGTTCTCTTTATTTTTTTCCATGTATTTTGCACCATAATAATAAGGGTCAGGAAAAGGTCCTCTATAGTTCTGGTTCTCTTTTGTATTAAAATAGTGAGGAAACCAGCCCTTTTTAATATTGTTTCTAGTCCAAAAGCCTTGGGTAAGCTTGGCAGTTTCTTTATAGATGGTTAAAACTATCCAAAATTTTCATGTTTAGACCTCTGTCCAAATGTATCTTCATAATCTTGGTACCATTGTATATGATTCTCCGAATTGCTGTAAAGTCTGATCTCCTGCAAATTCTGTTTTTCTATAACCACAACTTTTACAGAGTGCCTTCACCTCTGTTTCCCCATCAGTTGGGATACAAGTTTTACAACGTTTTCCACATGTCTCACATTTTGATTGAGGATGAAGGGGTTGATCTTTGCAATCTTCACATACTTTCTGTGCCAATATGTAGTTAGCTTGTTGATGATATTTACTACAAGTGGTTTCATTTCAGGTCTGGCATTTTATGCAATTGGAGCAATCCTTCTGATTTTGACAGGATTCACAACGGCTTTTTGGTGAATAACCTTGTTCACACTCTGAGATCTGGTTTGGCGGCATTCAAAATCGAAAAAAAAAAATTCTTGACTTTTACCTTGGGTGTAGAGATTCTAGCTCGCTGATAACATTGGTGAGGTTCCATGACATACTGATTGCAACATTGACACTATATATATATATATACATATATATATATATGTATATATGTATATATATATGTATGTATATATATATATATGTATATATGTGTGTATATATATATGTGTATATATATATATATATGTATATATATATATATATATATATATATATATATATATATATATATATATTCTTTGTGTTTTTTGTTCCCTTGAGCCAGCATTTGTTGCCTTTTGGCGAACTCAAAACGATAATTTGTACATCCATCACCTGTTCAAATTTTGTTATGGCTGTCACTGAAGCTGGTCGATAAGTGTATACACCTGCTCTGTCACATAACAGCCTAGCCAATCTGGCTTGTTCTTTACATTTCTTGTCCCGAGGTTTGGAATAGTACAAATTAGGAACTTTTTGGTGTTGTAGAACACTTTCCTCTATGGTAGTTTATTTATTTGCAGACGGTAATGTTTCCCTGCTGCTTTAAGAAGGTCAAGAAGGCCTGCTGTGATGTCAAAAGAGTCATTAATGTCTAAATCTTTAAATTTTGTTTTAAATTTAGGACACTCTGGATGGCATTCATGGTTGAGTCAGCATCTAATTCTTCTATAGGTCTTAAAGGTACAACAATGGCTCCATCTAGAGCATCATGGTTTATGATAACCAGTCCAAGATCATTAGGAGCCAATCCACTCTTGGCTTCTTCCAGTACATCTTCAAACATATTCTGTAGCTGATCAGTGACGTCAAGTAAGTTTCCACCTCTCCATGCTTGGTTGAAATTAATCTTGTCGGTTTTGACCACAGCCTTGTTTTTGGCAGAGGTTCTTTGTCTAACGAATATCAAGATCACAGAGTTTCTCTTTGTCATTTCTCCCATACTCTTTCATGGGATCAATGTATCCCTGGGTCCAGGCTTACGGGGCATATCCATCCTAGCTTTTTATTGATACGTCCTTCATCTTCTGAAAAAAAAATCTATATGTCATAAATGAGACCAAAATAAAAGAAAAAATACTAGGCAACTTATTTTTAGATATCTTGACTAGACTTTTCAAACATGTTAGAGAAACTACCAAGATTATACAGGTACAATGATACACATTAAAGTTGATTCAAAGTAAGAAATCAACAAAGGGTTGTTTATAAAAAAGCATATATATCTATATGATGCTTTAGAAACTCTAATTGTTATTGAAAAAATATGACTAATTCATACATCAATCAAATGAAAAGATGGAATACAGTTGTAAACCTGTGAAATCCCCCAGTTGCCATCATTCCGACAAATCTTCGCTAACTCTGCTGCTTCATCTTGCTGTAAGGATTCTATCAGTTTATCTAGCTGATCTTTGATACAATCCTGGAGTGAATCTGGGATGATTACTTAAAGCTGAAGCTCTGTCCATTTTAAGAGCATCAGGTAATTTTGAATATAAGAATCTTCAGACAAAGCAAAGGTTTTAGCCCATTGTTTTACTTCCTCACTAGTTTTGAACTGGTCAGCCATTTTGCTGATTGCTGCGGTATAATCCATGTAAAATAAATATAGAAGGTGAAAACTATTTCAAATCTATTTTTTAATTGATAACATCATTAGTTTATATAACCAAGCTTATAGACATCTGATATGTAGCTGATCACACTGAAATATATATATATATATATATATAAATATATATATATATATATATATATATATATATATATATATATATATATATATATATATATATATATATATGCGTGTGTCTGTTTATGTCTCAGTGTGTGTGAGTGTGTGTGTGTGTGTGTGTGCATGTGAACTTAAATTGATCATATTCCAAAACTACTGAAAACATATATTTCACGTGTACTTCCAATTTTACCATTTTTTTTCGCGAGTACTGAAGTTCTGAAATTTGTCCAATGTGAAATTATTATCAATGTGTACATAATTTTCGCGAGGTATTTCATTTTGTGTCTAAAGCACCTGAGAAATTCACCAAAATTAAATCCTAACGAAGATGAAGACATTTACAGTGAATAAAGTGTATTTGTATGTATATTCTCTGTTAATTTCTAGACTGTGACTTTGAAAGTTTAGAATATTAATTGCAATGCATGCTTTTATTCACTGATGGGTGGGCTTGATGTGTCATTGTTGTGTTGTATTATTTTGATGTGATGGTGTCATGTAAATTATCATTGAATATTACGCTTGGTGTGTATTTTTTTTTTAGTTTATTTATTTCAATTTTCATATAATTTTTCTTTCGCAACCTTGGGGTAATTAATGAGATTCATTGTTACTACTTTCTCATGTAGCTTATTTTTATTTTTCTGGACCGGCAATGTGGCATAACAGCTGGAAAATGCGGTTGCATCAGCTAATATCTGTCCACACTTTGCTTAAACGCTCACCTTGAATGTGTTAAAGACCGGTATTTCAGTGCTACATTACATTAGCTCAGTTGAATTATCCCATAAATGTGATCAAAGATCACAAATTCAACTTGTACATTATTACTTATATGAGTACAGAATTTGAATAAGCACAGATATGATTGTGCTCACTTTGATAGAAAACCCTTTTTTTAGTGACCGCAAGACTCATCGTAATTTTTTCTTCAGTGTCATTGTAGAAGCTCAAAGCTTCCTAGCAGTTGAAGCGTTTCTGTTTACAGGAAACTTCCCCCTAATGGCTTTTTTTTTGCCAGGAGGGAACGGGAGATTTCCCTCAATCGCAAGTTAAGGATAACACTCAGTGAGTTCTATTCTAGTTTCCATTTACCATGCAGTTCATTACTTTAATTTCACAAATATATATTATTGCGACTTTTCGTATGTTGACAATTACGCGTTTTTTTTTTTTAAATTAGGGTAAAAGTTATATTTTTATGTGAAAAGTAAAATACCAGTTAAATTTCCCTGCATAGTTAATCAAACCAATCTCTCTCTCTCTGAAGTCTGGTTTCTGCAAATGACGTCCCATTTGCTACATTAATAAATTTTTAGATTTCACAAACCCGACAAATGATACATTTTTTTTTTCAGATCAGTAACAGTGTATCGATTATATTTACTTTCCTTTAAAGGTTGAGTACCCTGTCAAAAGAACAGATTATCTCTGTTCATATTGAGAATTCTCAGGTAATTTAAATATATTGATAATTCGCTTATTCTGAAATTTTCATTATTTGAATATGAAATATTTAGACCACCAAACCAGATTGAACCGACTGATACCTAAATATTTACACACAATGATCAAGAGTGGGAACCATATGTACATTTATATGGTTTACTCTCATCGTGGAATAAAGCGCCATTATAACATTTTTATTGGTAAAAACAAGTAACTCTGGAGACACAGACAAGGAATCTCACACCAAATAACAGTTAGGCAGGATAACTCCAATAAGGAAGATGATCCTGATAATGAATAGTACTATCATTACTATTATTTTAATTTTATATGAAATAATAATAGACAACTATATTAGATAGCACCGTCTGATAATTAAACATTTACACATGGTCATTAAGAGCGGGATTCATATGCACATTTATTTTTTATTGTCGTCACTAAATAAAAGCCATTATAACATTTTTATTTATAGTCCAGTACATGCAGCAAGGACAGTGGGTCCAACGACGTGGCGCCTTACGTCCGTTAGAGTTGATGATGATGATGATGATGATGATGATGATGATGATGATGATGACAAAATGTCTGTCATCACCATTAATGATGATGATGATGACGTTGAAGAGATGGTAAGTAGAAACGTGACCCTTATTTCTCAAATTTTGTAAAGTAATCATATATTTGAGACAATAACAATAGTTATTACAATTTTGATCTATTTCATTTTGTTTATACAGATTCAAGACCTTCCAATGCCATCGCCAGAATCTTTCGTTTTGGCAGAGGAGGTGTTCGCGGAAGGAAATATATTGAGTAAGAAATTATTTTTTTCTAATGATTATTTAATCTACGTATGAAATGAAATTTTAAAAATCGTGATCATTTATTTACAGAATGCAAATAATTTTACCAATTTCGGAGTCGCCACTCACACTGAGAGAGTGAAGTTATAATGAGGAAAACGAATGTTGTATTTAGTTTGATGTTTATCAGTTGAAAAAACTGGTAGTTACTCCAGAAATAAACACAAATATTGTTGATATTAATTATTATAGATCTGTGAATTATTGATATGTCATATTTTGTATTGTAGGGAACTGTACTCCAAAGAGAACTATTTCGGTGCATTTTAATTAATCGCACCGAGAGAGCAGACCGACAGCACCAGACGACGTCGAGCGCAAAACTTTGTTATTTTGACATATTGTATTACATTCGCCTCTCTTTTCCTGGTTTCAGACCACCGCAATGGACACTGTTATGATCAGTCAGTGATGTCGTGCAGGAATGAATCTTTTACCCTGTATATATTGTGAATAAATGGTAGCATTTGTTTTGTTTTTTTTCAAAAGACGAGACCGTTGGTCTCCAGCCTCCCAAAAATGGTGCGTTTGTTAGTCTGTTATCTTAGACTGAATGTGTGTGAGCATTAATCATGATAGGAACTGTTTGGATGCTTATTATCTTTGTATGATTGATTTCAAGGAACGTACCAACTGTCGTTCATTTGTATGCTTTTGGGGCAATTATCCGGGGGGGGGGGAGTATGGCTCGAGTGTATGTTTGTGAGCCTTATTACAGTATCTCTACTGAACTGCTTTAAATGTGTACTGTATATGTAAACATACACTTGCCAACATGTAAAGTTCCCGTCATAGCAATTATTCAGTGATTGTAATGCCACCATAAGTTTTGTATGCTTTTTGAAACTGCGGTAACCACCTGTTAATATTGATACGTGTTAACAGATCACATTGGGTACACTGCATCATTGCACCCAGAGGCCGTAAATGGTTTACAGTCTATGAAGTACTTAAAATGCTCGTCATGGACAGCTGCATTTTTAATTTCAGAGCTAAAATGGTATAAATTGGTAAAATGAAGTGTCAATTCACATATCTGCTGCATGTTTCGACATCCAGTAACGTATTGGATCAATATCATTTTCCAGTCAAATGAAGCTGCTAAATTTCGCTAAAAAAAAGAGCAAAAATCCAAAATGGCGGTCATGTCATTTGACCATGTGATAAATTTGGCTTTGCGTATTGTGTGATCTGTTCGCAGATTTCCTGTGGTAAAAGTTTCTAACTCACAAACTTCCTAAATATGCTCGCAAATGTGTTAAATTCACATTTGCTGAATTCATGTGGCGACATATGTATATTGCAATGATTGCCCACCTCATACAATAAGCTGACCAACATGGTTGCCATGGCAAATATCCCCATTTTTTTTTTTTTTTTTGATACAAGCGATGTATTTTGCAAAAATTAAAGACATAAATGTATTTGTAATCTGACTTGTAAACACCCCAGCACTCAAAAAAGAGTCAGGGATGCAACCTTGATCTTAGTGAACCATTTCATGTCGCTAAACTTCAGGCCTTCTTTTTGGGGGGGGGGGCAAAATATCAGAATATTAAACAATATTTTGGTTGCAATGGCAACCAACTGCTACACCTATTGTTTTCGTTTTGACTAGGAACCGATAGCACTACTTCTACTGAACATAATGATATATAGTTATGATAACTAGTTATGTCATAGCTACAGAATTAATTGGGTCCAACATTTGGAATTTTGCCCCAAATCCCCAGACATAGGCTACATGGTAGGCGCTCTTTGCCGCTCTTCAAATATGAAAGGAACGATTTGCCAGAAACAAATATCTACATTGCCGATATATTCCATCCACAACCACTGGCAATCTCATAAACCAGAGTGCATATTTTTTAACATATACATATATTTTGGATGGATCAACAGAACTGGAAAAGTCCATGTTGGATTAGTCAAGATCCTGTGTTAAATCCTAATTTGGAATATTGCCAACAGCGCCGTCTACAACATGTCTTTGTGGCAATTTATTTTTCCAATGCAATCAAGGTGGCTGTGTACCATATACTGTCGTTTGTGACCATCATTTGGACTGTTTAGACAGATCTGATAAAAAAGAGTTGCCAACATACTTTTAAGTACCAGTTAGTTTCGGACACACACAAACAATCAAAAGTCAAAAGTATTAACGATGTAGAGGGAATTGTAAAAGCCTATACTACAAACGCTGTGAAGGCATTTCGGCTCTCTTTGTATTCTTCGAGACTTTACCCGTTTTTATGATCCATGTCAGCCACAGTTCAACAGTCCAGCTACAGATCCCTTATTAAGATGTCGTTTATTTGAATGTTCTGCAATGTTAAAAAGCACACACAGCTACTGCATCCCAACCAGGCTCCTTTTTGACAACACGTATGATTGCCCGCCGAACGAAGACGAAGATTCCTGTCCAAATATTTGTTCATACCAGTTCGAAGGTTCTCACAAATACAACACTTCCCTTCATCCTGTTGGAGTTTTGTGACGGACATGTACTGTGTAAATGTAGAAATGACGACGGAACTGTATGTTTTTCCAACAGTTTCACAGCGAATGCATTTGCAAGGGACACGCTCTTTTTGACGCAAATACCAACCCGACCATTCCATTTCTTTCATGCAGAGTTAGGGCTATTATTTATGCCAACGATAAGGTAAAGAAAATAACACAGTTTTCAAGTCATTTTGGTGGAAAATGAATCTCGATTTACATAATAATACGTTGCAAGAATTATGTAGAACATCCCTAAAACAACTAGAATTGTAAGGGAATTAGATATCAGCTTCAATTGTCTGTGTTCATTATTTTAGAAGGAAATTGGAGACCAACAGTGCACCGTGGAGCATTCTATAACATGAAGCACCTGAAGTAAACAAGCGAAGTTTAGCTGTACAGTTCATAGTTCAACTCGACACTTTTTGTTGGCATCAACGGAATTACCATATTCAATTTTTCATTTAATTAACTGAAAGCAATATATTTGGTCTTATTTTAGAATTTGAAACACCAAACTGAACTCAATATTTCACATAAGAACATGAATGTCGGAAAGAAAGCTCCATGTGCTGATTTATTTCGATAGGCTAGACGTTTTAAGCTCTGATCATTTTAAACTTTGCTGTCAGCTGGACTCAAACAAATTATATAATCCCACTCTGAGGCACAGGTTAGCCTGCTACCGAATGTTACCAGTTATACTGCTGGTTATGCTGTTTGCTTTTGGCTTCATTCAACTCTGCCATTTAAGGTACTTATCGGCAGTTCCTTAACCAAAAGGTTAGTGAATTTTTAGTATTATGCTGCTTTTTTTACATGTCATTAGGCATATGTTTTTTTTCTTTTTAATCATTGTCAGTGCTGGTAGTTATTATGGTGACCATTTATAAGGAAAGGTCATCATTGGTTAAACAGGAAACTGTGTCTCTTAGCTTGATTACTAACCTTACCTGCTCATTCCTCCCATGTATTTATCGCCTTGTTTACTACAGTCAATCTGTTTATATATATATATATTGTACTAGTTTTAACTTCCTACCCATAAAACGATGTAAGATATTAATCAGTGTCATTGATTTGTCTTATTTTAGACCTGCTTTTGTGCACTGTAGTGGAGGTCTCGGGACTTGATGTTCTCTTTGAACGCAGCAATGAATATATAGATCATCTTTATGGCTTAGTTCAATATATATTTCACGGAGCCACACTGAATACTAAAATATACTTTTATCTTTGTTTCATTATGTTAACATTTATTGTTAATATATATTCACATTTACGTACATGGAAACAACATTCTGTTTCTGTTATGTTTATTTTTATTTGCCTGACCAAACAGCACATGCTTGTTCTTTATATCATGAAACCAATGATAGCCATGTTATATGCTTTTGCCTGGATTTTTCCTTTTTTTCTTTCCTAAAATTTCAGTGAGTCTTTACAAACTATGTTTGAGATAATATACGTCGGAATAGGTATCAGATTATGATTTCAACCGAGCCAGGCAGATGCGCTTCTATTCTTCTTAGATTGGTAACTGACAGTCAATGTTTTTTTTTGTCAACCGTAAAATCATTTATGGTTTGCAGACTTTACGTGGTTGATATTTACTTCATATCTTTATATGTTGGAGCCATTCACATCCACTTTTTTTGCAGCCACTATGAGATATGCACATTGCCTAGGTATATGCGTATATTGTACTAAAACTTATGGTACTTTTAACATCAATATCTAATAGATGTTTCCGCGTTTTTCTTCGTTTACTGTGGACTCCTTGGAACCATACTGTTGAACAGTGGCTCCCCGTCTAAAAAATTCAACACAACATGAACACCATGTTAAGTACAGTTAAAAGCATGTAGCGTCTGTGTGGCAATATCTTGAATCATTTATGAATCCCGTTAAACTTGATTCATAACACTTGATATCACTATTGTGTAAATTCGTTTCATACTTATTTTTACTATATATATATATATATATATATATATATATATATATATATATATATATATATATATATATATATATATATATATATATATATATTTCATATAAAATATCAATAAAGACATCGTTAAGATACCAAAATCTTACCCTAATGTCGTTTTCAGCATTGTACAAGATTCGGACAACACAAATACGAATGACTGTTGTTATCGTCCATCCACAGTTTTAACAACGCGTATCTGTGGTATATGGATACATGTTTATTATTAATTGGTGCTTTAGTGATTTTGAAAGAAAATTGAACTATAGAATATCAAACACGGCCCCATCGTACATATAAGATGGGAAGGGGGGCATTTTTGCAAACAGTTTCAAAACATTTGCTAAAATAATAGTTCTATGAATTTTACTGTTTTCAGTCATGTTGTTTGTTTTTCCTTATTAACATATATATATATATATATATATGCGGCTTCACATTGTTGCAATCACATAACACACATATCATATGACTTTTCCTCTACTCGAAATGAAGGAAAAAGGTAGGCCTGAGCCATGTTATAAGACAGTATGACGCTCTTTGCCGACCGGGCTCCCTTTGTCTCCCCTAAATACTGGGCCTATTTTTGAAAATGCACTCCAGCAGGTCAAGGGAAGACAAAAAACAGGATCAAGTAGGCCCAGGCATGAGTCAAAATGTCGCACACTCTCCTGTACTTTCAATTGCGTGTGTTTGTTTGAACCTCCTTCAGACAGAGCTACAAGTATGATCCAAATACTGTTTATGCAAGTTGTACCATCGAAGCTTACCATGTGTGTCATCATGCCAGACCATTGAACTCTTCCAGTGCCAAGTGGGATTTAAGTCAAAATACGTAAAATGAGTTGCTCTAAAGTTATGTAAGGAGGGTAGATTCTATTTCCTGTAATACACTTGGGGATACTTGAACATGGTAAATTCAGACCGAGAATTCCTCTGCAATCTTGGCACGTTCTCCTGTCAGGTGCCGTACGTATCCTTGATCACGCGGGAAAGCTCAGTGCGGGGATACTGGGACTGAGACCGGCTGAAACTCTCAGAACTTCCTTCCATCAGTTATCGTAGAGATAATGGATCACGTGGGTGCAGACTGAGGGCAGACGTGAGTTTCCATGAGCGTCGGTAACTGATTCCAGTTCCTGCTTACGGATATATAGTGAAGTGGTTAATCTGGTGGAGCCCAAAATAAGTTCCCTTAACTGATGCATTTATGAAAGTATCACCACCAGTTATAAGGGAATTATGCATGGCCTTCTACGACCAAACTCTCGAAGTGTGGCAGTTTACAATCACCCTCCAAATAATAAGGCATCGGTTATAAATAAAACTAAAACCCTATGTGTGTGTGTACCTAATATACTGAAGTCTGGATCCCCAGATATTTTGTACCCTTGAAACAACAGTATTTTTTTTCTTCTCAACCTCACAAGGTAGGATAAGAAAGGTTGACCGTTTCCATTACAAACTGCCGCATTTATGCTCAATTTGCTCGATAAAGAGCGAGAAACACAGATCTTACATGGAAGGTGTCAGTGGTTACCAACCAACTCATTGTCGTCCCGTTTTCGTCGATTTTCTTGAAGGGAAGCTTCACACTCAGTCATGGAAACGATGCGTTAACACCCCTCCCCCCCTCCCCCGCCCCAAAAAGTGCAAATATTTACACGTGATCGTCACCAAACCTCGGACCACTGTGCTGATTTAACTGGTCGTAGGTGACCAGAGTGATCGACTTTACTAATCAAACACACATTACATATAAACCAGATCCAAAATTTAAAAAAAAAAAATGTTAAACCAACCAATTTTAGTTCTGATGCTTCAAAATTACAGTCGAAAACTGCAAAAGGAGATTTACTTCACATAAAACCGTGGTGCCTTCAATATGAGAACATTTTAAAATGCCACAATTTGCCATTGTTCAACATAATCTAAATTTTTTGCACTACCCTAATTTGCATATATTAAAATGCTACAACTTTGGATCTTGGTTCATCGGATGTGGCCGCATTACAAACTGCAGTTTGAATGACACCACTATCGATTTTAATTCTGTGTAATTGCCTAATTTGTATAAATTAAAAGCCTTAAACCTAGGTTTATGGTGCATTGGATGCGCTTATGACAAACACTTACAAATTGAAGCTGAAATGCCACCTATATGTATAATAGTTTGGAAGTTGTTCAAGTGTATTCATCTTATTTGCATAAATTTAAATTATGAAATTATGGATCATGGTTCAGTGGATGCGGCTATGTCACAAACCCATGAATTGAAGTTGGAGTGGCACATCTACCTACAATAGCTCTGAAGGTATTCTAGATTTAAATTTGGCAAATCCTACCACTTTGGTTCATGGTACGGTGGGTGTGGCTTTGTTTAGTACTTATATATATTGAAGTGGAACGGCATTTCTATGTATACTAGTTTTGGAGATATTCAACTTTGAAATTTCTCAATGCCCCTAATTAGCGTAATTCAAAATCCATCAACTTTCTAAACTGGCCATTATATCGGAGGTGTTCTAAACCCGTACATGCACCTTGAAGATTTGTGTCTACTGCACCAGTTTGAATGAAATGGACCGTTTAAGAATATAATTGCCCGTAATTTGTAACATCATGACCATTCCAAACAGTATCCACAATTTTACAGGTAGGTTAGTCACTGTGGCAAGATTGATGGCTTTTTCAGAAAAAAATAATTACTGAGAAAAGCTCAAAAAAAAACAAAAAAAAAAACGAGGGAAACAGAATGACAGACAAAAAATCTTGGCAAAAAAAACCCAAAATTTCTGGGTTCGCAACCAGACATAATAAGGGGAGCAGCAAAACGAACAAGAATGGAGTGCTACGTGAACGTGAACTGTCCCAAAATGACAACAATTTAACGTATCAAAAGACAACAGAGACAACATCAGTAGAGGCGGGGTGTGGCCATGCCATGTCGTCCCCTTAACCAGTCAACTAAGGGAACCAATGAGTACCACCGCTAGGAATAAGCAATAAGGTATATTTCAGATATAAAACATATCCAAAATATATATTTGTACGGGTAAAGGCTCCATAACTGTTCTGAGTAGTTACCAAGAGAAGCCCCTTTAATTTATTTGGGCTAATACAGCCTATGCCCAAATTCTAAAGATACAATATCAACTTTAACTGAACCAACAGAGAGAGCACAAGGTCAACATTACGTATCAGGATGACCAACGCAGCGTGAGGAAATACCCATGCAGATGTCCAACGCAGCATGAGGAAAAACTCATGCTTTGATCCCGAGCCAACTAGGGAGAGTATATTGATTCAAATGAAAAATATACAGCTCAACATACAGAAGAAAAGAAATACGGTGAAAAGGTAGCCAAAGGTTATACCTTGTATTGCTACCCACCTTGAGACTTTTCACATATCATCTACTTAAAGTATATCTAATACGAAGAGAGAATACCAATCACGTCTAATACATTCAATACTATAGATAAATCTTATGTTCATCTACAAATACATGAGCGAGATTAAACACCCCAGCTTAGTGTTCTATAGTATTTGAGAGAGTTTGACACAACACTTTTGGAGTAAATCAAACATAACATAATTCAGTAGGTCTTATAAGCTGCACAATGTGAGCTACAAAATATAACAAAAGCCTAGAAGGCCAACCAGGGCCAACACAGTTTCATATGTAATACGTACATATATATATATATATATATATATATATATATATATATATATATATATATATATATATATATATATATATATATAAAGAGAGAGAGAGAGAGAGAGAGAGAGAGAGAGAGAGAGAGAGAGAGAGAGAGAGACCCATATTCACAGACTATATGTTTGCCATATCTAAAATGTACACATTTTTGCTGGGGCTGACTTATTGGACTAAACATATTCGTACTGAAATTACGACTTGGTAACTTAAATGATACAGGTACCTATGAAGAATGACCAGATACTTTAAATCAATATCGGCTGCATGTAACCAACAGTTTAATCTGTTTTTGAAGAGACTTTATCAGGTGAACATCTGACTTGTTCATGAATCATGTCATATCCCTTTGGACAAACATTTGTTACACTCTGGCAAAAAGGAATTGGTTCTACGTGGAATATTAGTGAGGGAGTTTAAGTTATGTTAGTTGTAATCATGAGTCAAGTGCCTGCAACAAAATCTGAACTTGACAGAAATAATGCTCGAGTGACCCACTGTTTCATTATTCTATCTTTTGGCGGGTACATGCGCTAGGTAAATATTATTAACTACACTGCTCGAATTTATCACAGAAAATTTAAATGCGACTTCTTTCGGGTCTTGGCTATCATAAATTCACAGTTTTCCTGGGATAGCTTTTCAACAGATATTACTGCTTATACTTTCTTAATATCTCTCAGCCACATTTACACCATTGAATTTTAATTTTACATCTGGAAGTACAGTAAAGATTGCATTTTGATCACTATATCAGATCTTATGGTACCTGATTACATGAACACTTTTACTTTACACATGATGTATTATAGTGGTGCACTGTTCGGTTGTTCAAGTGGGAACACGTATATACAAGATTTAAAACCTTAGGCAAATAGTGAATTATTATATTGAGCATCACAATTTTTTATGCTAATGTCTTTGCTTATATTACCAATCAGTATGACTATGGCATCCATCAGTGACAATACTCCATGCAGGTCATTTATAAAAGTATTGGCGCTATTTGCTGGATGTCTGTCGGGAGCAACTCATATGTATTTTCATCTTGTATAATTACCCTCTAGTTCAATCCAAAGGGACTTCTACTTTAACGTGTACTTTACTTATTTTTCATGTTCGGAACAAGCGGGACTCGAACCTGCAACCTTTGGCACCAGTCGCCTAGCTGAAATGGGAAACGCACATATCCACTCGACCAAATCCCCATTCCTAAAAAAGAGAATGGTTCAATGGAAGTAGTTATGTGCGAGTGCCATATCAACACGGTAATGCAGTATATTTAATGAGTCGGCATTTATTTCCAGAATCGGGGACTTAAATCCACCAGCATTAAGGAAATGCCGAAAATATATGTTTCATGTTCGGAACAAGCGGGACTCGAACGTACAACATTTGGCACCAGTCGCCTAGCTGAAATGGGAAATGCACATACCCACTCGACCAAATCCCCATTCCTAAAAAAAGACTAGTTCAATGGAGGTAGTTATGTGCGAGTGCCATATCAACACAGTAATGCAGTATATTTACTGAGTTGGCAGTTATTTCCAGATTCGGGGACTTACATCCACCAGCACTAAGGAAATGCCAAAAATATATGTTTCATGTTCGGAACAAGCGGGACTCGAACCTGCCACCTTTGGCACAAGTCGCCTAGCTGAAATGGGAAATGCATATATCAACTCGACCAAATCCCCATTCCTAAAAAAAGAATGGTTCAATGGAGGTAGTTATGTGCGAGTGCCATATCAACACGGTAATGCAGTATATTTACTTAGTCGGCATTTATTTCCAGAATCGGGGACTAAAATCCACCAGAATTAAGGAAATGCCGAAAACATATGTTTCATGTTCGGAACGAGCTGGACTCGAACCTGTATATATTCAGAATCCGTATGTATGTGAACTGCTATGCCTCCACCTTCCTTCTCAAATGTTGAATTCTCTGTTGCAGGCTAGCATTTGTACATAATCATACTCCTTCATATGATTAATCCACGTCCTGGTTGAGACAATCACATTAAATGGACGATCCAATTTAGAGAGGAAATGTATGGATTTGTACAAATGTGTCTCAATCTTTAGGCTGCGGATATGAAAGTGCAGTAGAGACAGTCATTAGCTATTTTGGGGTACAATATTATGCACCAAGTCCTCCAGACTCTAAGTTTGTGCGCAATTTATGAAGTCCCGGGTGTAGATGTGATATTTTGTCATCACTGTCTTAGTCGAGGATAAATGGTTCATGATTAAAATCGGTTTATTTAAGTTAAGCATTGGCTTATATGAAAGTCACAATTACATAGCTCTTAGAATCACCATTTAACCCTCTCTATATCTGCTGGTTGCTGTATGTTTACAGCTGTGCTTCCACTTGCGTGCGAATATAGTACCTCTGATGGTTAATATATATTTTAATGCCAAAATCGGCTTTGCAGGACTTAACAGCAGCAAAGGCTTCTTTCCTGTTGGGAGCCAAAAGGTCATTGACGAGACCAGTGTGGCTCTCATGGCACTGTTTTTTTAGCCAGATCTTGCGTCTTCGTTTCTCGCTTTTTAACCTTTATTAGAACCCTGACCCTGGGTTTTCTGTTAAGGAACCCTACAACCATAGATTTAGAATCTTATCTGCTAGATGGCACATGATGACTTCTCCAATTTATCTCAGTGTTCTCATTTTAGTTTTTTGGGATCCTTAATATTTCTAAGTTGTTTCACTTAATGTATTGCTCTGGTTCTTCTAGTCTATTCATTGACTCATTACAGCTTACTTGAAGTTTGTTTATGGGGCCTTTTAGCTTCCGTTGCAAAGTCTGTGCAGTTGGATTTGTTTTCAGTTCCTCTTTTTGATCCTTATATTGCTTATAAATAAAGTCCTCATTAATTGAGAATCCCTCAAACTTGTCTTTGAAGTATTGAAGGACTCAGGGTTGTCCACTCATCTCACGCAGTTGTGCCAACACTTTGTTTTGAGCCATGTTTGTCTTCAGTATGTTATGGGCAAAAATACTGCAACAAAAAAAATCATTTCTAGCAGGATTGACAGATTTCCATCATATACATCTCCTCCCCACCATTCAAAGCTCAAATTCAATGTACCTAATGTCACTCGTTAATACAAAGATATCACAACATTCAAATGAAAGATATGAAAGAGATGTAGAATGGACAGTCTACACCATGGGGCCAGAGGTTACCAGCACGTAGCCCACCACTGGAGTGAGCTTTTACCGTGCACTCATATCTGTGATTGCTTGGGAGGGCAGATAAGAAAGAATAGTGAATTCTCCTACAAATGAATATTTTGTAATACTGAACGATACTTTTTTGTTGTTGTTTTAGTTTTTGCACTTATAATATTTACCGTTTAACATGTATGCATAATAATGCTCCCTTTACTGTTAGTGTCAATCCAGTATACTGTATGCTGCACCTTGACTGACTGACTGACTTTATATACATATATATATATATATATATATATATATATATATATATATATATATATATATATATATATATATATATATATATATATATATATATATATATATATATATTGGTTGGAAAAAGCGGGACTCAAACCTGCAATCTTTGGCACCAGTCGCCTAGCTGAAATGGGAAAGGCACATATCTGCTCGACCAAATCCCCATTCTTAAAAAGAAATGGTTCAACAGAGGTAGTTATGTGCGAGTGCCATATCAACATAGTAATGCTGTATATATATAGATATATAATGATCATTTGCCACATAAATTGTACACTATGTAAGCATTGTCCACACATGGCATATACTGCCAAAAAAATTTCTATCTTATGAATATAAGTTGAAATTTGGCAGTCCATAATAATGAGTTAATACAGGGAAGTTATATTTACAATACACATACTCAAAGGTAAGGACCAGAAAACCCAGCCTCAGAAGTTAAGAAAGGGAATAGCAAGGGAGTGGGGGGGGGGGGAGACAAGAACTGACAACTGCCTGCACTCCCATATGGCTAGGTTGCAGAACCTGAATTTCATAGCAGAGATCACAAAGCCACCACTCCTCTGGTACCGAACTAACAACGTATTCTTGTCTATTGTGCCCTCCTAACCAAAAATAGAAGTGTTTCAACATTCAAGGTGGTGCTCCTGACCTTAGCACCCGGACCGACATGTACCCTGACCTGCACATGCAAGGGCTGCTAGGGTGTGCCACAATTAGGCCAGTCTGCATCAGTTGTAAGCAGAGCATTTAAATGAGCAATTGGTACTTTTATGTTCAACTGGTAATATTTAATGTCTGTTTATCTTAATATGCAGCACAAGTGAAACCGTTTTCAGAACGCTAATGTCCTGTTAAATATGCTGTTGTCTGTGCAAATCTCTGTGGGTCTGTTTGAGTCTGCTTGGGTTTTGTGTGGGTCTGTGTGGGTTTTGTGTGCGTTCTTTGTGGTCTTATGTGGGTCTGGGTGGGTCTTGTGTAAGTCTTGTGTGTGTTTATCTGGGTCTATTGTGGGTTTGTGTGGGTCAGTTGTTGGTGCCTGTGTGGGTTTAGTGAGGGTTTTCTGTTGGTCTTCTGTGGGCTTGTGGGTCTTGTGTGGGATTTTATCTTCGTAATTTTTCTTCCCATGTTTAAAATGTTCCTCTTCTATTTTTTTTTTATCTTTCGGAGCTTTTTTCTTACTTTTTAAGTTTATGTCACTTAAATTAATAATGTTTCCAACATATATGTGAGTAATTGGTACTTTTGTGTAAAATTAGTAATATTTTATGTTCATTTATCATAGTATCCTGCTCAAACCAGGCTCGAAATGTTATTGTGCAGTTTATATGCTGGTTTCTGCACAGGTCTGTGACCAGTCTAGGTCCAGTGTGGGTCAAGCTTGGGTTGTCTATGGTTGTCTCAGCCGATCTTCTCTATGTCAACTTGACAGTGACGACCGTTACCCTTAGATGTAGCCGTAAACATACCCAGCCAGGTAACAACGAATAATGTATCCTAATATTATAAACTGATTTATCTACATGGGCATTATGAACTTTCACATAATATGTACTCAACTTATTACCGTTGCACTTCCACGATTTGTTTTACTTGGAACTGTGTTTTCTGTTAACTGTTACCATTCAACTTCTGCTTACATTGTCAGTGAGCATGCGTGAGTATATCCCCTTTTATGCGAGGGGATTTCGAATGACGTCAACAGTCTCTCTCGACATACTGGTCAAGCTGAGTTGCTGAGTGAGAGGAGTCAGAGCACAGGTGCTCGAGACCATTCCCCCCGACTGGACTTCTACCCTGAAAATTGGCTGTTGATAAAAGAATCCCTGTGCTATCATAATGGAGTGCTTATCATCCTCCACCCTCTATCCCCAAAACAAGACATGCACAGCGTACAGTTGTTCAACTTGGAACCTACAGTTACGTTCAAGTTAACAAACGCCAAACGCACCAACGTTTCTCAAACGTTACCCAAACATTTTTAATGAAAGTCAAACGTTTTGCAAACACTTTGAAACACTTTCCCGAACGCGTTTGGTGAAAGCCGAATGCTTTCGAACACTTTACACTTTGCGCCAAACGTATTTGTTACATGTACATGTACACCTGGTAATCTAATTCTAATAAAAGGAATATTTGTTAGCAAGTGTCTAAAAAGCTTATCAGCACCTAAAAATCCCAACAACATGTGCATGCCTTCATTTATGGATAAGCCAAAAAGCCCTACTATGTATATTTCACAGTAAAGTTGAAATTATGCTTTTTTCCAAAAAATCAGTTCTATCTAACAGTTTGTACATGTATCACTTACAATGCATATGTATATATTGTAGGCTATATCATTGTTTTATCGTTTGCGTGACAAATTGCAACTGATTTATTCCTGGATAATTGCACATTTACATGTAGGTACATCATATATTGCTGGACCTGTTGAAAATACATTTGGAGATTCTTCATCATTTAAATGGAAGTGTTTGAAATGCATAGTGTTTGAATGCGTTTGAAATCTTTCGGGTATTTGTTCAATGCATTTTGAAAGTGTCTGAACGCGTGTGGAGAAGTGTTCGGTAGCTTTGTGAAAGTGTTCGAACGTTTTGTAAAAGTGTTTGAGATTTTTCCCAAACGCTTTCCAAACACTTTCCAAACACATTCCAAACATTTCCAAACACAAGCCAAACACCAGCAAAACGCGAAAAAGGCGTTTGGCTGTTACTTTTAGCCGGGCGTAACTGTAGGTTGGCTATGGGTCTTGTGTCGTTCTTGTGTGGGTCTTCTGTGCATTTTATGTCTACTATGGTTATTCAGTGTGTCTGTCTGTCTAGTGTGAGTCTTGTGTGGGTATAATGTGGGTTTTGTATGGGTCTAGTGTGGGAAGTGGGTCTGTATGTGACTAGTGTGGGTTTGTGGTTCTTGTCTGGGATTTGGTCATAGTTGATTTTATATCTGGATGATTCTTCTTTTAATTTTTCTGTTGATTTTTCATACTTAAACTGTTACCTTTTATATTTTTTTGTAACTTCCTCTTACTTTTGAAATTTTGATACTTACATAGAAATTTTGAGAACATTCATGTACTAGGAATTGATACTTTTATGTACAACTGGTGATATTTAATGCTCATTTATTAAATTATGCTACTCAAATCCTGCTCTGAACATTATTGTGCTTCTTGATATGCTCTTTTCTGCATGGGTCTGTGTGGGTGTAAGTGCTGATCTGTGCAGGTGTTTGAAGGTTGGTGTGGGTCTGTGTTTGTGTAAGTAGGCTATTTGGAGACAGTCTGCTGATTGGTTGAGAGATAGGAGGGTCATGTATCCAGACTCTTGATGTGGAGTGACCATACTTTTCTCATCTCTGCCCACTGCAGTCACTGCAGAGATATTCGTTTTTACTCAGCTAGGCACCAAGTGAGGGTATGTCATGCACCATGTTTGTGACTTCGGAGAAATCGATTTATTAAGGTAAAGGATAAAGTCCCAAGCTCATTGATGTATGGTTATTATATATTTTAAATTTTATACCGATTGAACCCACTGTTTCAGAGATATTCCTCAGACTATTTATTCACTGGCTGACCCACTCCAGTAGATACTTTCTATGTATTACCATTCAAATATGTGCCAAAAGTGCATTGCCAGACTGTGTAGCTGCAGCCTGGCTACCCTCTACCCCCAAATCTGACCAGATCATCTGCCACCAAAAAAAAAAAAAAAAAAAAACAAAAAACAAAAAAAAAAAACAAAAAAAAAAAAAAAAAAAAAGAAAAAAAAAAAAAAAAAGAAAAAAAAACCACCCACAGAAAATGCTGTCTACTCCAATATGATGTCTGGGTACAGGGATACAATAGTAACTTAATTGGGTACGCTGAATGGGCTCACTGAGTTACTCAGCCAATCTCCTCTTTGTCAAAGTGACAGTGATGACCGTTACCCTTAGATGTACCCGTAAACATGCCCGGCCAGGTAACAAAGAATAATGGATCCTAATGTTATAAACTGATTGATCTACATGGACATTATCTCCTTTCTTATCATATGTACTCAACTTATTAACATTGCACTTCCGCGGTTTGTTTTGCTTGACACTGTGTTTTCTGTTCCCTGCTACCATTCAAATTCTGTTTACATTGTCAGTAAGCATGCGTGAGTATATCCCCTTTTATGTGAGGGGATTCCAACTGATCGAGACCATTCCCCCACTCGACTGCTACCCTGAAAATTGGCTGTTGATACAAAATCCCTGTGCTATAATAAAGGCGTGCTTATCATCCTCCACCCTCTGTGCCCAAGACCAAGCCGTGCAAGGCATACAATTGTTCAAGGTGGAACTTGGTAGGCTGGTCACAATGTGGTGTCGGCAGAGATGTCAGCAGAGTGCTTTGCGCATGCAGATTTCTTGTTTATTTTAGACACTGAGCTTGTCTGACTTATAGATGATGGAAGAATGATTCGGTACTATGACACGAGGGTCTGACCTTAAATGTCCGCTATGTGTCTTAGGGTAGGGATGAGAAAGACATTTATGCTCATCCAAGAGTGTTTCCATAGGAAATCAGCAAGGGAATGTTAGGGGGTAGGGTGTGGTCGATTCTACCTTTTGACCATCTAAAATAGAGCTTGTAGACTCCCTGGAGGCCGGTCATAAAAAACAAACGAGTTTTACTTCAAATCCTCTAACACTTCTCTCATATGAACTGGTCTTATAGTGCCACCATCTAGGGGTGTCATACAGGCAACTCTCACAATGGTAGGACCCAGATAGAATCGGGAATACATCTGATGAAAACCAGTGCATTTAAAGTCTGACCCCCCATGACCCTAATAGTTACCATCCCATGACCTCAGTACCTGACCTTGCATGACTTTATCCTTGTAATCTCATCGGTGATGTCACAGCTGCAATTTTAAATTGGAATTTATTCGTGGCTCATTGTAGTAATACACAAGAATACAATGCTTCGTTTTTCCTTGCATATAAATCCTTGATCAGACTCGGTTTTTTTGCCGAAATTTAATTTTGTCTCCATCCGGGAACAAAATGTGCTCCTAAAACTAAGTTTAATTACGCTTAACATTTCGTAAAAGCCAAGTATTTTTTCAGCATTTTGGTATGGTATACATTTAATGTGACTGTGGTAAGTAAGGTTGGTCATGCTGCAACATGTATCCAGACAACCAGTTGAATCGGTACAGTGACAACCAGTTGAATCGGTACAGCGGACCGAGGTTTCAAAGTCATGACATAGCCCTATATTTAACACAAACATTTGCACAATAATTAACAGGTTATTGTTACTTTATCTTATTCTAATGAAACAGAAAATTTCTTCGTACGTGATGTTGTTTGTTAGCAACGCAATTTTATGGACATTTTGCTGCCCAGAAATCTTTGGGATCTCTTTGTAATAGGAAACATGTAGGTTAGGTCACTTCTATTATCGCAATATCTTTATTCAGTCCTAGGAAATTTGTAGGGACCACTTTTTATTATTAGACATGGTCTGCATCTGCAAGCCTGTACCTTGAAAAATACTTTTTGGTTATGGATGAAGTGGGTTGCAATCATGTTGAGACAAATCAACAAAATATAAATTACACATGCAGGATGGTTTCACAAACAAAATACAATATTATTGACGAATGCAGGTTGCATCAAATTAGATATAGACTAGATATAAATTCAGGATGGGTGGCCTAAAAACCGGATAAATTTCTTTTTAAACAGACGACACATGGTATCCTATGCCTGAGACACTGTCTCAGCATTTTGTCAAATAATACAGTAGCTTCTGTAGGAAGGAAAACCCAAGCAAAAGAATAACCATAGTTGCATTTGGTAGTGTATTGTATAAGAAATAAAAACGGTTATCAGCAACAAATGGCAGGTAGGTAATATCGATTTCAGTCGTATTTTGATAATAAACCTTATGCCGTGTTTCCTGGGGGTTAATCAGTTACTTGGCAGAAAAGAAATTAAACAAATTGAAACATGACTGGTTAATTAACAAGAATCGGGAAGAACGCGGTACAGGGCTGCCTTTTATCAGGAAAAATCTCTGTTAATTTTCACATTATATGTCAGTCAATTCTCTCTCTCTCTCTCTCTCTCTCTCTCTCTATATATATATATATATATATATATATATATAAATTGCTAGGTTAAATCAGTTGGAGGTGTAGTCGAACAGGATTTTAATTGTGACACAGAATGAGAAGCCAAGCATCTAGGATGGAGAAGGTCTTCTGCACTGAGACGCACTTGCCCATATACCCTTATGACACATAGTGAAGTTCATGTTCGAGTCATTTCCGTCCATAGACATGAGGCGGAGGAGGTACAAAACTGCTTTGAAAAAACTCTGTGTTCCACTACGGTTAAGTGCCATCCAAAGCTCTTAGCCATGATTTAGATCTATTAGATCAGTCACAATTGCAAGTTAAAATATAAAGTTTTAAGTACCATATTGCTGAAGTGTCTGTCGTCAAAATGTCAACTTAGTGTCCTGGTTAAACTAAGTAAGATGGTCTATTCGGACTTAAAGTTCATTACAACTGAGCCATGGCTTACTACTTCTATTGCTCACATCCTGCCAAGATGAGATTAAGGCCGGCAGCAAACATAAAGACAGTAATGCGAGAATTAATTGCATCGTAGGATTCAAGTATTCAAAGAAGTTCTAGATGGATTTGTTTTCAGCATATTTGAACTAAGACTTGAATGGAAAAAGACTATTCTATTCAAGGCTGGCTGCCACGGAGTTTCCAACCTTATTGCATAGGTGACATCGAAGAGGGCATGTGTAAGTGTGAACGCAACAGATACTTAATGTTTCATTGGCACTGTTCTAGCTGCAATATTCCCTGTGAAAGAAAATCCTCACAGAATGTGTCATTATTCCAAGCATTTATACAATTTTAAACGGCATTACTTTTCCTGTTAATGTATGTGGTATAAGACGTTTTGAAAAGTAAAATGGTATTTCAATTAATATATTTGCTTGTGATAAAAGACTGCACCCAAATCACGTGACTGAGTACAGACACAAAAGATTCCATATTAATTTACTGCTTATAAAAGACGTTTGTATTGTATTAAAGTTTGCCGGCCTTGATATGTAGTCAAGGTCGAAAGAAAAAACACAGTAAAGTACACATATGCAGCTTTTGCCTTTGCACATTCCGCACATCAGACAGACTCCAATCACAGTCAGCTGTGTTCCATGCAAGGTCATGTCTATAAACGTTACGTCAAACGAACACAATTGAAATTTTCAAATTATTCTAAGCAAATTATGTTTCCTTTCATGATATTTGCAGACTTTGATGCTGCCAATTCCGAGTTGATACCACCGTTTCAGCAGACTACGAAAAATTATGTAAGAGACCGCATCACTCGGTCGGTTTTTGCTCGTTGAGAGGAAGCTGATATTACAGAGTGGTAAAGACTGGGTTAAGCGGTTTTATAAATGTTTGAGGGAGCAGGAGCTTTCAATTTTCGAAACTTTGTGTACCCACTACAAACAAATGATCTGGGACATGATGGCTAAAAATAAATTTGCCCTCAAAGTTAAATATTACATTTTTGAGGAAGCATTTAACGTTGAACAACCTCGGTAGTTTATTATGGTGTGTCTCTGAAATCTGTTACACTATTATTACCTGATATTTTTGAGAATTTTAGGGAAACCTGCATGCAGGCCTATGGGTTAGACCCGTCAAAGTTCATTAGTTATCCGGAGTTGAATATGGATGCTTTTCTCAAAATGACAACAGTAAAATTAGATCGTCTGCGAAACAAAGACCGATACAACTTTGTGGAATCTGCAATAAAAGGGGGACCTTCTTCGGTGACATATGGGTATAGTAACGCCAATAATCCCTACAGCGAAAAATAGGACTCATCAAAAAAAGACAGTTACATGTTATAACCTACTATACAGCCTTGTCTAGTTATTGCAAGACTCAGCAATTGAGTGCGGGGAACTAAAATGGCTGTGGAAGATAAAAAATCAAATGATGACCCATCAAAAGCACTTTAGTTCACCACAGTTGAGTTGGAATGTATGTCTCCAAATTGCAAAAGTAAAATTCGATCGTCTGTGCGATATCGAGTGATACAACCTCGTGGAATCTGCAATAATAGTGTGATTTTCTTCCGTGACAACTAGTTATAGTGAAGCCAATAATACCTGCAGCGAAATATATTACTTGTCCAAAGAAATAAGCAACCGTTTATACATCGATTGAACCGCCGTGTATAGTTACTGCATGAAGCAACCGTTGGGTGTGGGGAACCTTCGATGGCTGTCCAAGAAAGAGATGAAACAAATGAGTTAAATTAAGGTCCCCGACAAGTCAGAAATAGGATGTATTCTGGAAGTAGATATCAAATATTCACCATCACTGCAATAGCTACTATCCTTTGGCGGCAGAAAAAAGCGAGAGGCCTCTGACATGCTTCCTTCAGCAGAAATAAGTCAAACAAAACACGAATTCCCTAAAATTAATTCGCAATTTATACTATTGAAATACATCGTGCATTAACGCAACTTGAAATGGAATTTGAAATTTGTATCTTGAATTAGAATTCCGACTTGAGACTATATATAGAGTACTCAGATTTTACCAAAATCTTTGGATGCAGCCTTATATAGTAATTTCAAAATGTAAATGAGGCAGAAGTCAACAAATGATTTTGAATCTTATTTCTTGAACCTTATGTCGAATGGTTCTTACGGGAAGATATTGAAGAGTGCAAAATGAGAATAAACGCATGCCTGGTAAACAAACCAGTAACATAAAAACTGTCATCAATCCACCTTTTGTGAAGCAAAATAGTTAGCAGAAATTTAGTGGGAGTCCAAATGAGACATTTCAAAGTCTGTTTACACAAACCTATGTATGTTGGATGAGCATACTAAAGTGAAGCAAGCTGGAGATGGTTGACTTCAATTCCAAATGCATGCACTCCAAATAAGGCAATCGAGTAAAACTGCTGTTTACTGATACTGATCCCTATATATACCACATCAAAACACATGATATCCATAAAGATCTCACAGAAATTATAGAAAAAAGTATTTTGACATCTCACACTGCTCTTAGGATAATATTTAATATGATAACAGCCTCTGAAAGAAGCATGCATGGTTTAAAGATGAAACAGCAGGTGTTCTGCTTAAAGCGTTTTGTGGTTTGAGGTCAAAGATGGCCTCGTCTAAAACGCTTATGGATAGACTAACAAAGAAAGCTAAAGGTGTACCACAATCCACTATGAAACAAAGTGCCCATCAAAATTTAATTGATTTCTGGGAGACCAGCAATGTTAGTGGAACACGTATTTCATGCTATTTAGAGTAAAAAATCATCATTTATACACTGTCCACAGGGAGAAATTGACCTTAAGTGCTTTGAGATACTTATTAGTCGACAATATAAATACATTAGCTTACGGCCACTAAAGAATAACGATTAAAAATACAGTTTTGTGGAAAAAGATAATTCATCACAAAAGAAAAGAAAAAATTGGCACCTTGACCTGATGTGGATATTAGATTATATTACCCGAGATAACCACGCTGTGAATGCAGCTGCACAGCGTACCAGAAGAACTGCTGGCAGACAACCCAAATATTTCCCAGTCAATGAGGCAGCAACGTGTGTGCTCGGGTTACTTGTGTGGGATGAACAAGAATACCATACCATGAGCAAGTCCTCAAGACAAAACAAGCGGTAATTTTAAATACATTTTAATTATGGTTGTGTGAAATTATGCGCTTGTCCTGCTGTCTGGATATGGTAATACTTGCCGTCTTCCGAAAGGTACAAGGTGGTTTGGCTGCATTTGATTGTGTTAGGTCTTGACCCCTCCCCCCCTCCCGTAATTGCAGAACAGCGGGTTTGGATTGTTCACATATAAATCATTAGGTATAGGTAAAACGTGATACGATATTAGCCTATCATTCATAAATTTAATTTTTATGGTAATCACAAGTACAGGTCCAAGTGTGCAATTGATTGCTTTATTTCTCCAGTACATCATGGAAACTATCAACAACATTAGGAAGTTATATGTATATATTTCCGACGCACGCTTGCAAGGTGAGTAGCTACTTCCAAACCATTGCCATCAACTTACTGCGTGTTGCTGACCATGTTTTTGAGGTGCAGTTTCCCCCACACCCTGGGGTCTTTCACATCAAAACGATCACCACAGAGACCTTGATCCTGTTATATATCATCTTGACTGCAACCAACCTCGACAGCTGGCGAAAAGAATACCTCTGCTTCAGGTGTTAAAGGCGCCAGTGTTTTCATAAACGGGCAGTCACTACTCACCGTTAAATGCTTGGTTAAATATTATTATAAATTGTTGAGAATTTTTGTTCATTTGGTCAACCTCAGAATTCTTCATTTCGTGACTTATCAAATATTTTGCAAGTGGCCACACGATGTGTTAATTCTGATTGTGTTAAAATTTCCCGTTTTTCTGCTGTCAGAAGTGGTGTAAGCCTGTCCGTAGTCTTCCCCAGGTTTTAGGCGGCTAAGTCTCCACTAACTTGTGGTGGTTCTTGATCCCTTCTTGCTAGCCGAATAACATGCTTGTGTAGTTCAAACGTAAGTGACTAGGTAAAGTTAAATCGGAACCGGCTTTGCTCTATTTTTCCCATACACTATGGAAAGTTTTAACAAAAATCAGAAAGCTATATACTTCTGATGCACGCATGCATAATTTATGCAAGAGGAGTCGGTACTTCCAAAACATTCCCCGCAACTTAATCCGTGTTGCCGACCGTATATTTGCCCTTCCTTTTTCTAACTCATATTGTTTTCGTTTGTAAGACTCACAGGAGAGGTACCTTTTTCATGTGATGGATTTCCATGCAAAGGCAAGCTCGTCTCATTACCAACCCAAAAGTAATCATATGAAAAGAGATTTAGAAATTAAAATATCAGTGGTATGCTCACAAACAGTGGATGGCATGAAGTGGAAGACAGCGCAAAAGAAGTGCCAAAAACGTGTGAACAATAAGGCTTGTCCTATTGTGTACTGAGCATTCCGTGTCTTCAAAAACCTTTTAGAATTGGTGGAAGGGTGTTTATACATTGTAGCAAAATTTTTGTCTTGCAATAAGCCAATACATGTCCGTTCATCGCACCTTTTTGACATTAACTGTATAAATCTACCAATTGTAAGTACATTGAAAGATCAAAAAGCCAGAAATAGCTCATTGCATCAAAATTGAAGGTAGGAATATCCTGGTCTCAGAATAAAAATGATGGTTTTAAACTATGCTGACTTTCACAACTACTTCTCACTGACATTGACATTGACATTTGATCGCATCTTTATCAATTTAATATTGAAAATGAAATATTCAAATATATGAAACGTTACAATTTTTGATTCACTGTTGCCTAAATGTGTGTGAACAGTTATTAGCTCACATGATTTCAGTCAGTCAGCTGAGCTTTTAAGAGGCTCAGTTGTCCATTATCCATAGTCTGTTAAATTATCTGCCAACAATTCACATGTTTTACTTTTTACAGAGCAAATGTGCGCCTTGTGGATTATACATGTTTTGTACCCGATACTTAACTTTCTAACTTTTGCAGGTGTGTAAGCTAAACCACTCACCATGGATGTATCTTTCCCAACTGTTTTGGAGGCTGTGTGCAAGGAATTAATGGTATTTGTGAAAAATTGTGGCATATCAAAAAATCTATCGATTGACCTGAAAAGGATAGCAGGATACATGCATCAAGTAAACAATATGCCAGAAAAATGTGACAGAGCTCCCACACTCATTGAACCACTTCACACCAAGAGGCAGTATGGTGTGTGTATAGAAGACTGCATGAAATATCGTAAAGAGCTAGGAGAAAAAAACTCAAGTCCCATATGCCAGGAACCACGGTATATTGTGTGCACAAATATACCTCGGAAGAAGTTTACATATATACCAATACAGAATAGAATTTAGAGATGGTCATCTGAGCCAAACCTATCTAAGCTTGTACTACCATATGATGAACATTCTCCACAAATTCTTACTAATATATTAGATGGAGGGATCCGAGGAAGATAGTATGCTCCTGGAGGAGTGTCTTATGGCTGCACAGAATGGGCCATACCACTTTTTGTTTTCAAATAAAAATGACAAGGTTCAGCAATTCATGTGGCCCATTATTGTAGCGCTTCTCAATATACCCCCAACCATGAGTCAACTGACATGTCCGAGCATGCTATTAGGCACAGTGGCAAACAGTAGAACCAAATTCATTCGACACATACCTTTAGTTAGTGAAAGGTGAAATATGGGATGATCTGACAGATTGTCACATGTATAATGCCCATTAAAGGAAGGTGGTCAGTGTAAAAGCATGCTAAGTGTATAATACCAAATACTATGTTGCGAATGCCAAGCTGTTCCGCCTTGCTGGGCAGACAGGTATGATGGCTTGTCCTTCATGCTGTAGAAAAGGTGTCTAAGAATCGACATTGCATAAAAGACCCATGCTTCAAACAGGATGTTTCTAGAGGAAGACAATGCTTTGTGAGATGACAGGAATGTTTTTCAACACCAAAGAAGGAAGAAGAGTCAAATTATCCCTGCAGTACTTGAGGTCTCTGAAGATACAGAAAAAATGGAAAACATATGAAACACTAAAAAGTGACAAAGTAATTGTACTTAAAATCCTGTTAAGAAAAATTGTTTTGATAGCATGTTTTTGGCATAAATGCTAATGACTTCCATTCTTTTCTGACATGCCTAAATGCACATTTACTCACTATTAAAAAATTACTCAAAATTGACAGTATTTTCTCAAGTGTCACAAACCTGACACATTAAGTTGACACATTGACTCAGGGTTGGCAGTTAAATAGAGCTTAATTGTTTGAGGAGTAGGTGTCATCATGGAGTTTGTTTTACATCTCTGGTACAGGATGTACATTGTTGCAGTCCTTGTTAGGTTTTTCCTTGGTTTGTACAGGTGGTCTAGCTGCAACTGTTTATTTTACAATCACTGGGACTGAATATAAGGCCCCAGTTGTTTCCACTTCAGTTAAACATTGGCGGATGGTTTAACTAGGAAAAGCTGTCCAGCTAGAAAGGGTACATTTTGGTTCAGGGGTAAGTCAAATTGTTTTTATCTGAACCTGTACTATGAAAATTTGATAATTATGGTTTGTTTGACAGGTATTCTTCTTTGATATGAAGCTCTGCATTTACGAGCAAAACTTCACATATTTAGCTACTTCATCAATTGCCACGTTCATATTTATTCATTATTATGTGGGTTGTCTTTGCTGAATATTTAGCTTAGGCAAGGAGCCGCTACTCAGAGAGACGTGTACAGGTAAAAGGCTCCGAAACATGTTGAGTAGTTACCCGCTGAAGACCCTTTAATTTATTTGGGCTGATACAGCCTATGTCAAAATTTTACAGAGGAACGTGTGCAATATAGACAATAGTAATTCCATATATATACAGGTTAGACAGGGACAGGTTAGCTTATGGAGAGTGAAGAGTTCGAACTGCGGAATAGGATATTGACTACTAGGAAGTGGTACTGGGCAAAAAGACACAAATACAAAGGTAAAACAGAATGAACTAAAGACCATGGTGTAAAAGGGGTTCATCCAACGCTGTGTAACTCCACTCACAACAGGGTTCTAGAGTTTTGGCCTGATAGCATGCTCACCCTGGCTGATATAATTGAAACTGTGATGAAATTATTAAAATGAAAAAATGACAATGCCAAGATCAAATATTGTGGCAAAAAGTATAATCGTTTTGAAAATACATAGCCGTCACAGATTAGACGAGGTGTTCAAGGAGGGAGAGATAAAACAGCAAAGCTCCCAGATACACCCTTGGTATCTGTCCAAGGAGAAACTAACTGAAACGGATCAAAGAGCCAGCAAGATCATGCACCCTCAAGCTTGGATTTGAAGGAGGGTCCGATTTTCAGCAGGTCATCAACAATCCTCATTATTTATAAGAAACTGCAAGTAGCAATATACTTCAAATTGGAAGTACAATAAAATGAAGATCTCTCCATAAAGAGACCGCTGCCCTATCGCAATTACCTCAAATAGCGGCATTTTTCTTTGCAATAGGCTAATTCTCCACATAAAGGCCCCTCCCTCATTACGACCTAACTTTCCCAGTCTCTTGGCTGGTCTTAATAGGGCTATTGTATAGAGAACCTATTATGTGTGATATATAAGATAGCGAATTGCCATAAACTGTCAGTTTTGTGTGAGTTTAGAAAGTGTTCTGAATTAAAAGGTTACATCCAAGCCAACACAGGCACCATACTTTAAAATGTTATGTATTCAATCAGTGTTCAATTTAGCACAAAGTGCAAGTTAACATATTTGATGATCCTATAGCATTTTTGGTGGTCCTGCTATGACATATACAAATATACGTATTCAAGTTAAGTTGTTACATTATCTGTTAAAAATGTCAAATGAAGGAGAGTTATGCTAGCTAATGCAATATGTTGGATTCAAAATCTTATACTGAGCGTATGTCTTGCAGCATTATGGTAACCTGTGAAGTCCATATATTATATGTACAGTGAAATTTTGCTATAAAAAATCTTCCATAAGGAGATCACTCTCCCTATTGCAACTACCTCGAACGGTCCCATTTTCACCTTTTCCTTAATGGTAAATATTCTGTGTTAAGACAATTCCCATATTAAGACTTAAATATGCCAGTCCCTTTTGGGTGGTTTTAATAGGAAGTTTTCACTATATAGGCCCAGTGAAACCTCATCATGACAGCAACTCTGGAAATATTCATCCTTTTGTTTGTGATACAGTGTCAAAGGTGACAACCCCCACGTTATGGCCATACTTATTTAAGACCACATGTCTTTTGTGATTATATTTTGCGAACACTACAGTTTATATTCTTCGTTGATTTATCTGCAATTTAAGAAAACCTGCTATTTGTACCCTCTTAAACCCGGTGGGGGTCGTCTTACTGAAGAGGTACCCCTATAGTCAGTTCATAAATCTGGCACAAAATTTGATTTTGGCATTTTAACAGGTTATCATTGTAGCGCATATTACACAACTTACATCCCAGGAAATTGTGATTGTATGTTTGGTTTCGTGCCAAGTACCTGTTATATCATTTCATGCATCAAGACTGGCCAGTGATAAATTGAGTTGAGTACAAACATATGTTGAATAACCTTAAGTAGAAGTTGTGCTCAAAGGGTTGGTTCGACAGTGGTCCCTTCTTGAGACAGCCCCCAGGCAGGTCAAAATGTGGTCTCTCAGAATAGGTGGTCTTTCATTAGACGTACAATAACATGAAAAACACAGCACGGTGTTCTGAGAGAGTAGTCTTAACAGGGGAGGGGTCTTTTGAGAACCACTGTATTTTGTTCATATATAAGTATTGAGAAAGTTAGTTAAAATTTCACTTTGGAAACCTCAGCTGTTTGTCTATAGCTGCTGTTTTCAATATAAAAAAATGTCTCAGTAAGACAGTATAAAATGTACCAGGGACTATTTTCCACGAAAATGCAATGAAACCTAGAAAGTGGCTTAAATCGTAATGTCTGTGTACCTGTAAAGATCAAATTGCCAGGTTGCTATTTTCTGGTACACAGAATAGTATTTACTGTCTAGATTATCCTATCTGGGCAACAATTACCTTTAGTGGTGCTGCTTGGTGGTGGTTCATGTCAATGACTTTCAAAATATGCATTCAATATAACCTCTTTATAAGGTAAATACCCTGCCTAATATGTTATGACACTAAAGTAATGTTAAAAGAGGATGGATGTGCAGAGATTGATGTTTTTATATTTTTTTATCAGCATTGTGGATGTGCCCGCTGCAAGTCGAGATAATTTGTTGTTTTGGTGTCTTCCATATAAATCAAATTTAAACAAATGTCTTTTCAACTTTTCCAGCTCTGTTGAACTGTTCGTACATGCAGGGGGGCTTCAACTTTTAAAACCTGTGTTGCATTTTGGTCGTCTCCCTTCCTGAGTTACCGACTAATATATATATATATGTGTGTGTGTGTGTGTGTGTGTGTGTGTGTGTGTGTGTGTGTGTGTGTGTGTAGATTGATTCACATGTGCCAGTTATTCTAGTTTCTTTCTCTCTTTTTGATATTTCCATATAGAATATCACTACACACATAATACACCATATAACACAACTGTTTGGACCACTATATGGACGATGGGCCTTTCTCTATGAAAGGATGCTGTCTTGGCTGGCAATAAACAAATTCCGTGTAGAGGCCACAATTGTAGAAACTTATACGGTAAGTATTCCCTGGATAACACAGCATGCAGTCTCCATAAAGAGACCGCTTTCGATATATTACAACCACCTTTCACAGCCTTTGTTTGATATTTACTAAATATTACATCTTAAGTATGAAGTCCACTCTCCTGTTTCTACCCACTTTTGTCTGTCCCTTGGAGAGTCAAGATAAGGAGATTTTACTGCAGTCATTTCTTTGTTAATCAGCTTGCAATTTAAAGACTACCTGGTGCATGCGAATTCTTCTTTCTCGCACTGCAGGTTGTCTTTCATGCAGGTACCACTATATATATATATATATATATATATATATATATATATATATATATATATATATATATATATATATATATATATATACATATATATATATGTAGATCCATAGAGAGAGAGGGGGGTTGTCTCTCTCTCTCTCTCTCTCTCTCTCTCTCTCTCTCTCTCTCTCTCTCTCTCTCTCTGTTTGGTTATAACCACTGAACCACAACGGAAAATGTGGCCTTTTAGATGATCAAATATTTGAATATACCCAGACAGATTATTTGTGAAGTAAATCATCTGTTGTAGTCGAAGCTGTATTTACCATGTTCTCATTTTTGGAAACATATAGACTAATTAATAAAGAAGAAACATCTGAGTGGTAGGGTGTTGAGGTATTCCTGAATGCTTCTCATCCCTCTGCATACTTGACCACATGAATAAACAAAATAGGTGTTTAGCCACACCCGACAAATTTCCTGTAAATTAGGACTGTATGCACTGCATAGTGTGATATTGAATATTAATAATAAATGCCATGGTAGGCGACATAGGTCCTTTGGCCTCAACAGATTACTATTTGATCTTCACAGACTTGTCTAACAGTGGTAATCAGCTTCTTGTTTCAGTTATCACATTTTGCAGCACTTTTCTAATTTTCAATGTTCGCAGCCTTTCGGTAACTTTTAGTTCCAGTCGGTCTAATGTTGCCGCACAGCGTAGTGAATACATTAAATCATATCAAGTAATTAAATAGAAAATAGAAATATAGGAATGCTTCTGAATTAATAAATACAAATAAAGAAAATTTATGATGGGTAATATCATAGGACCTTTTTTGTAGCAAATACAAATATAAATCAATATCTACAGACAAAAATATTGTGCGTGCGAATTACAGAACCTAAGGTAGTTTCTCATTAAAATTACAATGTAAACATGTAAAAGACAGTAATGATAGATCTTGGTGGCCTGCAAAAGAGAGTGCAAACTGTGTACATGCACTGCTGTGACTGTTGCAGCCAATATTAAGTTTTCGTTTACATCTATCAGAGACTTTACATTGGGCTGAAAAATGTATATTAGTCTGTTAATATTCCTGTTCCTTGTAAGCTTAAGTTACAAATAAATCATAACAAGGATAAAGGTAGTCTATCCTGACAACAAATATAAATATAAAAACTTCATTGGTGTATTAATAAGTACATAATTCTCAATGAACATGTACTGAAACCTCCTTTTCGTCACTGTAAAGCTGTCCATCCCGAGTGTCACCGGCAGAAACCGTGTTGTTTTAAAAAGAGTCCAACCATGTAAATTGTTTATAACTGTGAAATATTCAGAAATAAATATTAGGCATCCTCATCACTTTATGTTCTCCACTTTTCAGCTGTCTAAATGAAGATTTATTAAATTACTTTACAATGCTGGAAACGCCATTCGTGACAATGATTTAATTTCATGTACTGTGTATCAAACATAAGTATATCAAAAATATCTTTAGATGCTCAATGTACTTTAAAATATTTTGGCATATGCCTTTAATCTATAACGTTAGCATGCATCCAAAACACTAAATGCATTGAATTAGAATGCCTTGCGTTGCCCATTACTCTGTTTATATATACCCTGGACATAGACGAAAGTAAGCAAAAGCTGAATTCTTTTATGATGGTGAAGAGCAGCATGCTACAAATAGACAGGGACTATGTGGATGTGTTCCATCTGACACATCTCAATTAACACATAATTATGGTAGGGTATTGCTATCTGAACCCACCTCACGTGTTCCTGATCATGATTGCACTCTGCAAATTAGGAAATTTGCCCAGTGGTAATAAAACAATGAATGTGGCGATAAAGCAAGGTTATATACTGTTATTGAATTACATGTTAACTTCAGGCATCTGCACCGGCAAATTTATTTTTTCCCGCACAAATTTGTCCAGGACAAAAAAGGCTTTTAAATATATGCCTAACTCTACCTCTACTTTTAGCTGCAAGGCCACAACTTGAATTTTACAAGGGATCTCCCGACAACTACATTGTACCCACTCGAAAAAAAGGACAAGTATTTTGCGAATTCATAGATTTCAAGACAACCTCTCAGTTTCTTGCATGGATGGATATGATAAGACTGTCTCTTGCATGGATGAAAATGGTCAGTGAGATATTTGTTTGTTTTTGTGTGTGTGTGTGTGTTTTTGTCGAGAGAAGAATTTTTTCTTGGTCAATATCATGAGTGACAAATGACGGAAGGTTTTACAAATTAGGGTTCTAGTAGATGGGAGGGGATTCTGGTCTTTTATACCTTATTTGTGGTCGAGACTGCAACTTGCTATGCTGTCCTAAGATAAAATAGAATGAAAACGTGTGTAAAAGAGTGTCTGTGATTTAATATTGTCTCCTTTTTGAACCCACCCTAACATGGTCTTGCATGGCAGGTATTTTAAAAATCAGGTAGGGTCACCAAGAACATGAGCTTTTCAGGACAATACAAACATTAAGTGCTGGTGGCTTCCAATAGTCGCATGATATAAAAACAAACACACTCTGACTACATGAAAATTTATAAATCGGGTTTGAATAAGAAAAAAGAATTCAACCTGCTTATTTTAGTGTCACCATTCTTATCTGTTGATTGCCATGCCAGCTGTAGGTGCGAAAGTGCCTGCCTGAAAAATAATTTATACTCCCGCTGCCACCATTTGACAAAAGAAATTGATGACAGTTTGCATAATCAACTTGGTGCACTGTAGTTGCTACGCACCGTGGATGTAGCAAGGAAGGCTGTTGGGCTGAGGCTTATGAATATCCACGTTGTTAAATACAGTTTCCTTCAAAAGGTTGATAAATAAACATGATACATTATAAAGAGGCTATTCACATCATGTTGAATGGTCTGGGTTGCTTTATTTTGCAGTACAAAGGATGTCCTTCAGACTGTAGTTATGGCATATCAAATTCTCAGTTGTGTTTTATCCACCAGCTACCAGTTGATATAGTATGACATTACTACTAAGTCAATTTCTTCTGATTGTTGATGGCTTTCTACTGCCTTATGACTATTCTAGTCAGCAACTACTTTCCAGAGCCTACAATTAAATTCGTTTTATTCAAAGCACATTAAATTAATAATAAAAATGCATGCCACAGCAAGAGAAATGTTAAACTTGTCTCAGACAAGTTAAAATGTGGACGAAGAGATAAAACAGGCAACCAATTCTTAAGTAGCTAAGGCCTGTGCAGGGAAAATCCTTATTAGACTTTGCCTTTATTGAGTTGCCAGGGTTGATGCGATATATTTGTCCACTTTGTAATGCGTTCATTTGTTTTTGCGCAACAACAATCAGACATACCAGTTTGCAAAAGGCACATTCTCTGCGGTCATCTTCATCACAGCTATTTCTGATTGTTTTCCTATCATTCAGAGAGTGGGTTTTGCTGAATTGCATCTGTTTCCTGTTGCTTTTCACAGATATTGAGCCATAACTGGATAATCCTTGCATTTCCCAGGTTTATTCCTGCTTTTGGCTACATCGCTATCTGCTTGCTTTTGGTCATGATTAGAGAATCTTTCCCTTTAAAGATATACATGTATGCAATAAATCAAAAACCTAAAGTAGTGGGCCCTCTCTACATTGCACACCCATTGAGCACAAAATATTTTCCTTTGCAAGCATATGTTTGTTGTTTGTAAAATGCGAGAACGCAATAGATATGTCAATTTTTATACGTATTTTAGTATCTCTAGTTGATGACGTCCTTTTGAGACGGTTGGGGTACTATAGAGACAGGATAAGAAAAACAGGGTCATGCAATTTCTCTAAGTTTTCAGTAAGAGTAAGTCCTAATTGAGCCCAAGCCAAGCTTAATTAAACCTGGTGAAGCTAGTGTTTATGGCCGTCAAGGAAGTAGCCTGGCAGATTTGAAGAAGAGACAGACAGACACATTGTTAGCCTGACACTGGCCCGACACGGACAAAAGCACTGTCTAGCAGTCGATTGTAGCCAGTAAGCTGGGATCGGGTGAATGCAAATGCATACGACCAGGATCACTTGATCAGGCTGACAAAGCCGGCAAGTATAGTCACAAAGCACGACACATGTAAAGCGTTTATTAGTTTATTACATATTCCATGCTATTTTAATCAATCATTGAATCTATTGGCAATGATATTTAACATCCTTCTTGGATCAAATGGGCCTAGTAAACAGGTAATGCAGGCAACATTATTCCAATGTTCAACATGCTTTATTTTGTACAGCTTACAAAAAATGCAGACATACTAAAATCCTTTTCATAAATATTGTTATGGAGTGATGTCGATATTAATCACTGTCCAGCAAAAGTAAATGTTTAATCGGGACAAGTAAATTTTTCAGGGTAGAATAAATTTAACCCAGCACTTGAAACTGGATAACAATGCACCGGGTAAGTGGTCAGAAAAGCTAATGTTAAAAGGGCATACATCGTTAATTAAACAATCATTCATATACCCAACTTTGTTGTATATTTTTGAACATTTTCTTCATGCATGTCCAAAGCTGGATCTTTATCTCCTTGTTCTAATATATATATATATATATATATATATATATATATATATATATTGACTTCAATGCATTCTACTTACACTTTGAAGATACCATAACTAAGATCACTCCAGGTCTTGCCTCCTAGTCAGACATTTCAACCCCATTTAGTTTGACTATTGACTTATTTTAGTAGGACATAATTGTCTTGACATTGATGACCTTGGAGGACACTATCTAGCATAATGGCCATGTGCATTGCAGTTGAAAAACATATGTTTGTCTGTAGGCAGTATAGTAGGCGTTTTATTACTTTCCTGCTCAAGAGTACCTTGCACTCTTGCATGTGATTGATCCCGTTTTGTATCAAAAGGCAAATAAGTAGCCACATCACCCATTTTCTCAGTGGATGTATTTGAATCTGGCAGTGATGCTTTCACAAGAATCTTCCTTGGATTTTATCTAAAAGGGTTCTGTACGAATCCAAAAGCCAGGATTTTAAGCGATGGAGTTCGGCTATGAAGCCGAATTGCTTAATCAAAGCTTCAAAAGTATTATCAAAGGTAACCTGTTTGACCCTATTTTGTTCATGTCAAAAACTTATGAATTTCATGAAAGAAATTTGAACACTCTTACATGCCCCGGGCATAGTTGAATGTTTTATTCGCGGTTTGCTAAGCTGGTCTGTCATTTCTCTGTGTCAAATCTGGGCCACCTGTTTCATCCTTTCCGGCTCCTGGGCATAATTTTCGCAGTGATTATTGCATTCCCGAACAACTTCAGTGCAATTAGTCTCAGTTGGAAGGGCAACACGGATCTATTTACACATGTGAGCCAGCATAAGTTTACCTGTGATTTGGGTAGCCATACAAACTTGTAACTAATTGTTTGTTATTGGGCCTGTACATCCACCCTTCGATTAACACATTCCTCGCCCTGAACTTGTGCATATACATCTGAGCTGGACATCTTACTGAGGAAAGTTGTCCCATATTTAATATGGAATGGGTGGGGTAACTGCAACTAAATACTGCTAAGAGTTTGGTGTAAGTTGACCGTCCAGACTCTTATTTTTAATGATGACCTTATTTTTTGCTAAACAATGTGTGCTACGGTCATTAGCTCTTCCACAGCAGCTAAGTTGATATAAATTTTTGCCATATTTCAGTATACAATATCAGCCACATTAATTATTACAAGTTCTGTGAACTGAATAAAAAAAAAGCAGATCGTGAAATGTTGAAATACATGGAGCCACTGACACACAACTCTGGTTCCCATTAAAAATGTGGCAACTGTATATTTTTTTCAGTAAATGAAATGAAGAAAAAAATGAAAAGTGAATATGTATCAGTTGAGTTCTTCCCTGTGGGGAAAACTAAAGCTGTATGTACGCTTACTAAAGGAATCCACTGAAAAAGCACTGAATAACAACGATAATACATAAGTGCTAGCATTAATGACTATACATACGTAAAGCTAATTGAAGAAGAAGCAACACCAGTCACAACAGAGAAGGTTATCAACATCTAAATTGCTCAGAATAAAAGCTGGTGTTAAGATACACTTAACTATTCTGTTGCATGACAGATCATGGGCTTGCATATGGAACGTTTTCAAAAATGAAATAAACTTAGATAAAAAAGCTCCAAACATCCAAATTAATGTTTCAGAATGCTGATGCATTTACGGGATTCCCATCAGGTTATGAATAATCCAAGGTAATGTTAATTAATGCTAGGGACTGGGTAAACAGATTTTCATATCATTCAAAGGGATTTGAAAATAATATTAAGGAGTTTTGGGTGTAAGGGCCTTTAAATATTACTTTCGCATTTTACTTGTGAATACTCGTGTCATTAAAAAGAATCCAAAATTAATGTAAGGTCACACTGGTAAACAAGATGGTGACACGAAAAGGATGTAAACAAGTTTATGCATGTGTGTAAACATTTAACAACAAACTGTCTTTGAACATTTGCATGAAATGTCCAGATCTCTTCTTCTTAAAACCAAATCCTCCAATTGCAATATTAAGTATACATGTATGGAGAAATATTCTGCACGTCTATTCTCCCCATATGCACACTAATATAAGATTGACTGACATATAGGCATTGTGCAATTCATCCTATCAACCATGCGCCCCTTTCCATTTTATTCTTATCTCTGTATATTTTCTGCACAGTCCTCTTTGTTGTGAAATAAGTTAAAGTGGTGTAATTTTTCATACGACCTCAAAATTGTGTAAACTTGAAGAGCCACATCAGCAGGCTTGTGAAAGCAAATGTAAGATAGTACACCAGTAAATTAAGCATGAAGTTTAACCTCCTCTCCAGATTTGCCATTCAGCTTGCAGCCATGTCCTTTCAACCACATAGTATATGTGTAACTGCATATCAGTCTATGTTAAAGTCTGTGTTGACTCAGCAGCTCACCAGGTTAGAATGCTTGTTTCGTGTGATTAGCATTGATTGAATGTTCGCATAATGAGTATATTTTTTTAAGATGTAGTTTTCCGTTTGACGTAAGGGATATGAATATTTTAAATCATACTGTAAGAGAAGTACTGCATATTGCAACACAACTGACCATGAATGTTGAACGATATCAAAAAAGGCAATGTATTCATTCTCATCACTACATATGACCTTTTAGACTGTTATAACGCGAGACATCTTCAAAGCCTCTGAACAAACACAGCTGTGTTTAAAGGGCTGTTTGCTAATCACCTGTTGGTACCTGCCCATTGTAATTTCTTCATTCTGCCTTCTCTCGTCAATACTTTTGAACAGCTGAATCCAATTATCAATTGGGTATCACTTTGGTGTTAGCATTACTATGAAAGAACCTACTGACTAATGAGGATATACATACTGCTTCATGAAGAGCCAGTATTTCAGGTGCAGCAAAATCTGTTGCAACTCTTTTGATGTGCTTTCTTTTTCAGAGGAATGAAGAGAATATTGGTTGTCACTGCCTTTTAGAAATATCAAATGTTCTCCCGGATACCACCATTAGGCAACTTGCCATGTTGTAGATCAGCAAAGCCAACAAGGTTGAGGTCACTGTTGTTGCCCAGGCAAATTTATACAAGAGTTGCAGATTCT
>OZ026618.1:43291047-43318547 GCA_964020975.1 Hermodice carunculata | reverse complement strand
ATAATAATAATAATAATAATAATAACAATAATAACAATAATAACAATAACAATAACAATAACAATAATAATAATAATAATAATAATAATAATAATAATAATAGCAAACATTGTGACTATATACACTGAAATAATAACCCCAGTCTTTCAACATTAAACACAAATATTTAGTTCCCTGCTCTCTTGAATAGGTCCAAAAAGCTTACTAGATCAATATTAAATACAGATATAGTTGAATCCGATTTTTTCTAAAGGTATGAAAATGAGAAAAAAGCCACTTGTCGTGCATTTTGCACATAAAAAATTTACATTGCTTTTGTTTTTTAGCTGCAGACCTCCCATTTGCATCATAGAAAAGAAAAGAATATCCAGTTCTTCTTTAATGTATTTTATCTTGCCTTCAAAATCATCATCGTATGGGCATTCACACACTATGTGAATGCCTCAACGGTGAGTCATACCTAGCAAATCCACCACGTGCTACTGTGTTCATTGCAAGAGATACAATAGTTCACAGTCTTTTGTGAATAATGATTTCAGTTGAACCATATTTGAAGAACACCTTCCTCCTTTCAGTTCCTAGGTATATAGTACAGACCTATATATTTTAGATTGATTACGAAACAGGCCAAGTCTATAGAATCACTTCTCCATGATACAAATGTTAACATATACTATACTCTCTTTCCTAATTGTGAAGTAGAAAAAACCGAATGACTCACAGAAAACCAATGTGTAGAGTCAGAGTAGCTGAAAATTCATCCACTTAATTCCCAGCCCAAGACTTGAACCTATGCCGGAAAAGTAAAGTGCTAGCTTGTTAACACTCTGCACGCCAGTAACCTTACCATTGGTGTTGAAAGCTGAATGATGATGCTTTAGTAAATCTCGAATTTGTGATTTTTATGTATTTTACATTATTGTCAGTTATAGTAATGTTCCAGATTCACAAATATCACAAAAAGGACAATAACCTACTCTCTTCTTGTCTGTCAGCTCAGCTGACTGACAAATCAAGCACTCGAAAACTTGGCAGACCTGCCGTGTTTTGGTTTGGTTTTTACCACTTTCTAAGTGGTAAGCTATGTAAAAAAAAAACAAACAAACAAAAAAAAAAACAAAAAAACATAACGTTTGTAACTAATGCAGAATATTTGTAAGGTTGAGAGGACAGTTGCCTCTTATGGGTGACTGCCTGTCTCAAGTCAGGAGTTTTTTTTCCCTTCACATTGCTTTAGAAAGCTTAATCATTACATTTTGGTAATTCCTGAGCCTCTGCCTTTTGCTGTGTACAACTGAACTGTCGTTGCTGTGTTACAATTTGTGAATTTTGTTATTTGTTTATAATGTGAAAATGGCAGACATACCTTCCTGGTGCATCTGCGTTTCAGTTCTAAGTTTCATCATGCCCCTGGTCATTCGGGAGATTATGTTGCTAAAATGCCCCCACCCCCCACCCCCGACAAAATACTGTGCCGTGTCTGTGAAGCAAAGGATGTGCCTACAAATAATTAAAAGATGAGGATGGTTTTCATTTCATGGCTGCAATAGCAGAGGTCTCTCCGAATCGAGTGGAAAGATACATATATTTGGATTTTTCCATTTTCATCCGTAGTATGAATTTTCACACATTTGTTGTCTTAATGTCCAGAACTAGCTGGGTTTATTCCCCTGGAGGGGACTGCTCAAACCTTATGCGTTGCATCTGTTAGTCGAACTGGGATATATAGATAACTAAAGGCATTTGTCATAATGGGCCAGCAAGGGATCTACACCAGAGTGCCATCCGATAAAACAACTGTATTTGCATCTGTGTTAATATAGTGCAGTGATATCTTGGCATCAGCTTCGCAATGGTGTGTTGCACTACTGCTCATGTCAATAGTCCCTAGACATAGAAGTATGCTCTTCTTACAACCACTACAAACAATGGTTCTATCGGACATGAAACTGGCTGTCGCTCTCTGATTTATTTCAATATTTTTGTTCTTTTAGAAGTTTCTTGCCTGATTTATATCAATTATGTGTAATTTTCCACAGATTGCATGACTGACTAAGCAAAACTATCTGCAATATCCATAAACATCAGGTGTCATGGTGTGAACAAGTTATAGCATTCATGAGCACATCCATCACAAAGAATTGTTTCTGACTTTGTCACAGTCATCTTCCTTAGCACGAATTTGGTTGGGTAAGACCAACGCACTATCCCTGGGTTGATACTGTAAGGATATGAAAAATGTATGTGCGTGTAACTCTGCACTATCCGTAATAAGGGGTTAGCTTTTTTGTTTATTGGATTCAGTATCCATTGTATGAGACACCTGACTGGGTAAATTTAAATACATGCACATCTTCTCTCATATAAAAATCGTTCGTGCTATGAATAGGGTAGATGCCAATCATTCTTGTTTGGTGAAATGATTATGAAATTTAAAACATGTATATTTGGACCCGTCTAACCCTTCCCTGCTGAATTTCTTCCCTGGTTGATCCTCTGAATGCTATATTTCTAAGCATACTTTTCCACCAATTTTGATTAATTTGATACTACATTTTGTATCTTAAAAGCTTCTCATGATATTTATTTCAACCTGCCAGCAGTAGCAATATACATCATGGTTTTTGTTTTGCAAGGTCAGCTTCAAGATCATTTTCAAGTTCAAAGGTCACACCATTTGGCAGCTATCTTGGCATTAGAGACCTAAAACACACAGAGCAAGAGATTGATCTAAAGCCACCATCTATTCTAAAAATTGATCCATTTTGTTCCTTTGAATCAATCATATATATTTATAGTAAGTACAATAAATAAAGTTTAACGATGTCATGTTAACATTCTTTTTTGCTTGTCCTACAGATGACCCTATGCCAACGGTGTCAGTTTAAAGAGCCACGCTTCAAGTTACCAGCCCTTTTTTCTATACACACCTGCAATTTGTATCTAAAAATGTTTAAAAACGAATTAGTTTCCTCCTTATAAGAACTGCTTCCATATATCATACGCTTTTTAGAAAGTTCAATATCATAGTCAGAAGTCAAACGGTCACATGACAACAGTTGAATCCTGCGGCCTGTTAACAATTCAACTCCAGTCGTTTCCTGTGGTGAAAGAGTTAATCGGGCTCGAGCCGAATACATTATGCAAATAATGACGGGCGTCTGTATCATCGTGTTTTAGTTTTACGGCTTTTATACTCGTTGCAAACGCGACTTTTGTTGCTTTAACAGGGTTATCCTGAATTCCCCATGGGAAATGGGTAAACCATTAAAAGGCAGGTTGTAGACCTATGTTCTTGTACAATCGGAAAAAAAATAATACATGACGGGCGGGGGGGGGGGGGGGGAGGGAGCTCACAAGTGTGTAGACAGCGTTTGAAGCTACCAGCATTGTCATTTGTAAATCATTGCGTTTTCGCCTAATGTGAGAAACGTTTCCTCAGAAGTTCTAGTCAAAAATTTCAAAATCCAATTTATGGGTTATGGGGCCTTACCTGCTTAGTTTACTCGTCTTAAACTCTCTGAAGTGCTCTGTGAGTAGAGTTTTGTTGAAAACACACACACACACACATACATACATACATACATACATACATACATACATTCATACATACATACATGTATATACAGGTGTGGGTCTTCTAGCGAAAGCAAATGACGTTAACTATGTAACATTCACACTGGTGTCTGATTAAAAAAATGGTTCCCTTTGTGACTGGTTTCAGGTGATTCTCATGGGTAAACGTGATAGAAGTTATAAGTATAAAATTGTACATGAAAAATATATTTGCCATTGTAGTAAGTGATGAAGCATGGCAGTAAGGCCGGCGAACAAACCTTTCTCTTTAACTGAAATCTAACGATGTGATACTTGGTGCAACAGATTCTGACCTTATATACTTTAAGGGAACACACATGTAATCATGTTATGGTCCATGACATGTAGGTGAATTGTATCTAAATAGGTAATTCTTTTAAATTTTAATCCTTTTTGGCATGTTATTGAACTGGTACTGATTCACTGCTTTCTGGTGACTGGCAATGAAGTAAATAAATTTTCATTAATAGATATACAATTTAATCAAAGAAAACTGGACGGTCCTAATTGATTACTATATTTTATCGACCCGTCAAAGGACTTTTAAACCCCTTTTTCAAATTTATTGGTCGATACGGACTTTCCTTACTTGATTGGAATTTCGTCGGCTAATTTAAAATTTTACTGTTTAAAAATTTTTTTCGAAATATTTTCTTTTTGATCTTTGGCTAGTTTTATTTTCTATGAGCAGGTGTTCCACTTCGATATCAAAAGATCAAGTCCACCATTTAAGCCTTACACGCAGTGACTCTAGAGCGGGCAAAAGGCCATTTTTTGGGTTTTAACTGCTCGGATCCACATGATGTGTACACCTCAGCTACCAAGAAATATATTTTTTACCCCCATTTCTCTATTTCCTACCCAGATCCAACATTCGTTGAAGCCTGTTGCTGATCACTGCAAACATACACTCTCAGTATGCTTGTTTGTCACTTTCCTTTGACATCTATATTACTGGAACAGCTGCCTCTGTCCAGTTCTCTTTGCTTCAGTGTACAATATAGATGCAAATGCTCACTCTTTGTAAGCCCTTTTTTATGATCAATGTGTCAATTCAAAGCAGCATTTTCTGAAAAGTAAAATAATTACCACATTTTTTTTTTTAAGTTTGTAAAGGAAAGTTACTGGATAAAGCTAATTAGAGCCTCTAATCTATGGACTATAGTGCTATCGCATTGTTTACATATAAGCAATTACGTTGAGTTAGGTACAGGGTGTCGTTTCAGGTCCAGGTCAAGTCTTACCCCTACAGCCAAGGCTTGTTAGAAGAATTGGGGGTCAAAACCACCCTGCGAAATGGCTTTTAGCCAGCTATCTTTAGGTGAAGTGTACACATCATGGATATATCAAAACATATGAATTATAAATTTTCTATGTACTTTAATCTTTAGTTAAGTTCTGCGTTTAGAGTAATTTCTTCGACAAGACCTTTGGACAAACATCAATCTGTTTGCTCGAACTTAAAACATTTGTCCTTTGCTGTATTGCATTTTTGAGGCCTTTGCATGAGGTTGGTGTATTGTGCAACTCATTTAAGTAGATGCTATCAACACAGTCATATATGTTCCCATCCAGGGAAGGGTACATTCGCCGTTGGACCCCTCTACAGATAATAAACAGGTAATTCAGCGTGTGAGGACCAGAATCAAAAGGTGCTGTGCCTTTTGATTCTGTGCAAGATGTAGCACAGAATTAAAAGGCCAAATAAAGTGTACATAACAACTTATCTCATGTACAATACTAACACATGCATTACAAGCTGCAATCAGGCAACACCCATTTGGCCAAAGAAATGTGTCTATCAGTTATGCTAAGCAGAAGGGGCTTCCACAGAGATGTTATGTAGACCGTAGTTGGCTTTTGAGATAAACCTCATCAGGAATATTCGATTTTTACACATGTTGAGCCCACCACGTATGATAGTCAAAATGAGATGACATGTAAACGAGCTCGTCTGTATTTAATAGGTCATGATATTCCTGAATTATAAGTCCTGTTGAAATTAAAAAAAAAAAAAACACCCCGAAATAATAATAACAATACTACTACTACTAATAATAATGATAATAATAATAATAATAATAATAATAATAATAATAATAACGATAACGATAACGATAACGACAACGACAACGACAACGATAACGATAATAATAATAATAATAATAATAATAATAATAATAATAATAATAATAATAATAATAATAATAAAGGGAGAACTGCTGATGGAAGGACTTTATTTTACACTTGCTAGAGGTTCTCTGACGGCTATGTTTAGATTGTCTTTGTTTTACGGAAAACAGAACTAGTTATTATTTGCTAATTGAGCAACATGTTAGCAGTTTTATTACGTACACAACCCTGATTACTGACCAAACGACATTAGCCCAAGTGTACATGACATATACTATTCTGGTCTTCTTGCTATATTTTGCCTTCAGTTATATCCTTGTGTGTGTGTGTGTGTGTGTGTGTTTTCATGCGTGTTTCATCACTTAAATCAGATGTATCAACGCACACAGAAAAGTCCCTTATTAAAAAAAAATCACAACCCGTGCTGTTTAATAAACAGGGCTTGATTTATGCTATCAATAAATCAGTTTAAGATCTGTTGCTATATACAACGTGTGCCATGTTCTTCATTGGCACATACATTTCAAGCTGCAAGACTCCATGTAATACAAAAGTGGCAGATCGCCATGTTATTCACATGTATACTAAGAGGCCTGTAGAATACCGACAAAAACACCGACACTTGCACGTCAGGTGGTATGTCTTTAAGGCCTGGACCAAGACAGTCCAATACGTATTCATATGGCTACTAAGACAACATCCATTTACAATCAAGTTTATTCCATGTATGTATCATGGAATATCCACAAATATTCCAGGCTCAAGGGCTGTAATTCTGTTTTATATTCAGTCTCTAACACAGCATTCCTATCCCTAAGATATTCATTCATCAGATCATACAAAGTTAATACCTTTCAATGTGTATGTGAATACTATTACATCAATATTGTCTTCAATCTTCCCTTTGGTTTCTAGAGAAGAAAACTATCAAGATTTTAATGTCTACTTGCTTAAAAGTACAGATAAAAATGTCAATGCTCATCCAACAATATAAATCCGTGCCTGTGGAACATTAGGTATTGGCATGACAGATAGAAATCTGTCCCTTACATATTGTATCATTGCACCCATTAGTTTACTGACTTCTGGCTACACTGTACGTTCAAATGTTGCTGGGTGTAAGATTATCTGCACGAAGAAATACTTAGAAGCGAGGGATTTAGAACGTCCTGATAGGGTAGTTCTCTTTGGTTAAAATAATTATGTAGAGCCTGCTATTTCCAGGTATAATATTCAATTGTAGTACGTGCATAGGCAAATAGTTATATGCAGCCAACCAATGTGCCTGTAAATGGTGAGATTACTTTAACTTCAGAATGTAAGCATTTGTTGCAGAACAGAGAAGAAATTCTTCAACGCTTTTCAAATACGTATTCTATTGACGTCACAAAAGTTGGGTTTTGCGGCCCTAATGTATCTGCTCTTTTCCAAACGTTCACAAGAAAAACGATATACATTGATTTACCGTTTATATATTGGGGATATTTGAGTCATTCATAAAACAGTGATATTTTCACAAAAAAGTTTATATTATATAGGTTTATATTTTGCTGAAAACTATTTAGATGTTATGCAAAATGCATGCATCCAATGGTTCCGAACTTATGCTGACATTACAGTTGCGTAAAATTCTTGGTAACTGTAGACCGGATTTTTAGTAGATACAGTTTATAACAATCTCATGATAAAATCTTCTATAAAATTAACATTGAGATACAGAAAATATGTAAGAAAGAATTTAATGATTGAGCAGTTACTATTGAAATATTCATCGACAGATGTATTTTATATTGTGATTAAGTTTATTTTGACTCGTGAAAATATGTTTGTGAACCAGGTGGAAAAGTCGAAACGCTGATGCTTGCACTTTAGCAGGATTTGCAATATCGTTTGTATCATCACATGTAAAAATTATGCCATTATGTTAAATATTTCGGATATCTGAGTGTCTTTACAATGAAGTTTATCTGTGGGAAAACTTCATTTTCTTTGTTGTTTGATTCATTTATCTGACATATTTGGCTATCTGAAACATTTCTTATGGAACAGGCGATGTTTTTATAGGGAGTTTTTACCGTCAAAACAGTTTAAACGTATACTTGCGTTGAGTATGTAGAGAAAGAGCTACTGCATTGTCCAATTCTTCTTTTGTTTATCATGAAACAAGGAAACTGGATTATGTTTCACAAGATGTAAAACATGTAAAATGGAAAGAGTGTGAAACGGGATTGTGCACTGGCGGCAATATGAGGCAGGATACGGCTACTGCATAAATGGTTTAAAAAGTGATGCAACCAAGTACAATGCCAAATGTTTTTACTTGATTCAGCACCCTTAAGTAGAGATTGTAGGTTAAAAAAAAAGCTAAAACTTTTAACTTGTTTAATATTCAGAGACTACATTTCCAAAAATTGGAACATAAAAAAATAAATAAATACCAATTTGGAGAATGTATCTACTAGAATTTGGTAAAGAAATTTTTTACCTATCGTGCATCAATTTTTATCTACAATTAAGAAATCCGTACAGGAATTACAAAAGAAAGTGATGAGAAAGTTGAGTCCATTCTCTAGCAACTGCAGTTTAAAATGCATTGTGTGAGTTACAGCTTGGCAATGTTTTCCTCTCCATCATGTAGCACCCTTTACCACTGCACAACAATGGCTATTAGAATTAACTGTTCAAATGTATTCCGTCTGTTAAGTATGCTTGTTTGGTTTGACCTAAATATATTCAAGAAGGTGACGAATATTGTCTTTGACCCAAATGGAACAGCTACTGAATTCCAGGCAATTAGATCTGGTGCGTTGTCACGATTTTTAACGGGTTTTTATTTAGCATATCATACAACACCATGTAGACTTTAAAGTTAGGCTGGAAACGGTACTCTCACAATACAACAGACTGGAAAGGCAATGCATTCACTCACCATTGCTGGTCATTACTATTCGTGTGTTTAAAATAACATGCACTTGCAAATACAATTGCCATTAAGTGGGCTTTGCCATCTGTGAGTTGCATCCTCCTGGTCTGGTTGTTTGATGTCAATAATGAAAGACATATTGACATTGATATCAAAATAAGAATACGTCGAATTGAAAAAGGCCCAGATATACTTTCAAGGTGAAGAACAAAAACTTAACGTGGAACCAGACGCATAAATCATACCAAAAGGTGCAAAAATTCTGCCTTAATACTACACGAGAGTATAATTTGCTGTTTCACCTTCATTTTTCTTATTCAGGATAATGACTCCAACGAAATCCAAACATCATTCAATCATTTTTGCTCTTAAAGGCTGCTACTGCCATAATGGTATGATCAATACGGGTATTCCTTTTTTCTCGTTAAACCAGCAAATGACCCACAGCGAAATACACTATTGCATACTATATTTTAAGTATTTGTACTTTGGCCCCTCGAAGGCCTCCTCAGGCAACATTTAACGCATTCTGCTCAAGACAGAAGGATGCAATAAATGAGTTTTTGCTTACAGACTGCTTCACCAGCTGAAAAGCGATGAACGAAAATCACGCTGCATGGATTTTGATATGGCTTGAATGACTTAGGGTACATGATGCTACAGGAAATGAAAGTCGAAACTGTACTCATATATATGTACATATATCCTTATACATATGCTTACAAGATGCTACAGGAAGTGAAGCTCTAATTTACACTCACATATACATACATATATGGTTACGTGATGCCACAAGAAACTAAGGTCGAAACTTTACCCATATATATATCAGAAACAATGTAGACATTTACTGGACTGAACATTATTTCTACATGTACGCGATACGGATCTTGACAATGCATTAAAATGTTATAAGCAGTCGCGCAAATTAAATGCAATAATGCTTTTATAGATAGGCAGAGAGATAGACAAACACACAGACAGACAGACAGATAGACAGACAGACAGACAGACAGACAGACAGACAGACAGACAGACAGACAGACAGACAGATAGATAGATAGATAGATAGATAGATAGATAGATAGATAGATAGATAGATAGATAGATAGATAGATAGATAGATAGATAGATAGATAGATAGATAGATAGATAGATAGATAGATAACAGTTCTTATATGCAACATTGTAAGGTATGGATAAGTCACAAAATGATGTTCATGTCCAGATTTAGATATCGATAGCACAGTGAAACAAATTTAAGGATTTCTTTGTATGGTCGCAATCAATTGTTGACCAACCCGAATTACTAGTCTCTCTCTCTCTCTGTCTCTCTCTCTCTCTCTCTCTCTCTCTCTCTCTCTCTCTCTCTCTCTCTCTCTCTCTCTCTCTCTCTCTGAATGAATGCTGGCCCTTTGACACATTTTGATTCCGGTTTATAGGAGACATATCACATGGAAAAGCATGACTGCTTTCCCTAGTATGTCTAATGGCTGAAAGCAGGACTCAGCAAGTTTAGCCACTGTCGATCCCTATGTGCATTTTCTAGGAAAATATTCTGGTGTCTGGTGGCACAAACTAAGGCCATTCTTTGTCATGTCATATCGTGACTACTGCACTTTTTCATTTGGGATCAAATTAGTTCCAAGCTGCTGACTAAGCGAATTACAAAACCGTTGACAAAGCTATTTTGCACTGAAAACATCAAACTTTGATAAGCATTTTTTGGGAGAAAATGATAAATCGAGTTTCACAAACATAAACGGATTTTCGAGCTTAAAGTGTAACTAAGGTTTGTTTTCAGTTTCCTGAAATATATTCTTATATTTGTGTGAGTTTATATTTGCATGTTATTAGGATAAGGAACGGTTTGCTCTGATGAGAGTTGTAAGCAACCCTGGATCAAAGTTCACCCTTTTACTTGTATCAAAAATAAAGATACCAAGCATTGATATCACCATGAAACTTTATGATCCATAATTGTGAAGCTAAAAGGCCAACTGTTTAATGAAAATTCTGTGAAAAATGTAAAAATTCTAATTTGACAACAGAAGCCCCCTCTCGTAAAAAAAAAAACAGCGTTACCGTTCTCTAGATCTTTCTATAATCTTCGCACCAGTACCAACAGGAATCTACATAGATTTATGTGCCAGAAAATAACTTGATGAAGAAGGACTGTTTGAAGACAACGCACTTTGAAGCAATGGGCTTCGCTGACAACACATCTAATGATTCCTTATGATATATAATGAAATAAAGAAAGTATGTGTACCTGTAGGAGAATGGAATTTTCGTTAGAGGTTGTTGGGTTTTTGTCTCTTTTTTTTAAAAATTTATTTTATTTTTTTCTTAATTATAATCATTAACTAATGAAACGGTTTTAGCAAAATAAATATCTGAATGACACAAAATATTTCATAAATCACAATTTGAAACCATTGTTTGATCAGGTGATTGTACCATTGAATTCATGGGACGGGGAATGCATGTAGGGCTATTCTCTTTAGGAACTCAAAGGAACAGGTGTTCCATCTAGGCTTGTCTTATTTATGAACACAGGCCCGTTTTGTTAATAAACTGGGCGTCTTTGGACTTGTATGTATGCCTGCCTTATTTATAAGCTGCCCAAGTAGGCGTTGTATGCTAGCCTTACTCAGGAAGCTACAATACTACGCACTTTATATACACCTGGTACATTTTTGGGCTTAGCAGACGACGCATTGTGTATTAACTTATCGTGTTTTTAAACTCAGTCGTACAGCAGTGGTATGGTAGCCTGTCTTGTGTACAGACGCAGTGCACTAGATGTTGTATGTAAAGCTGTCTGATTTAACAATTCACAGATAAATGAAAAATGTAATAGTTTAAGATGTGACATGGTTGGCTGGATGGTTTAGTAAATATTAGGCTAGATATTTGCAGAATGTTTATTTGTTTGTGGCTTCAATCGTCAGAGATATGTAGTACTAGCAACCATGCAATGGAAATGCTTTTTATTCAAACTATATACTGCAACACAATTTACAAGACCACGTTTTTCTTTCTGATCATGTTCAAAATAAAGGGCCATAGAGCCGTCAAAGTATCAATAGGTGTGTATTATTTTGAACCGTCTGATCATCAGCAAGAAAATAAAAGGAAGTGCTGAATGGACCTGTTCTCTAAGACATCGCTCGACCTGAAAATGCTGCTAAGGGGCAAATTACTTTCATAGGTCTTTAAATCTATTTCATTTGAACAACTGTAGTAATGGTGTCAATTATCCATACAATCGGCACTGGGGTGCCAACTGGTTAGGTTTCGCAGGTTTTGAGCAATATTGCTAGATGGAACCACAGCGTTTGTGATACTTATATGATATGTGAAGTGTTACCAGAGTGTCAAGCTTGTACAATGTGTGGCAAGACCCCAGTAATTTGCTCATATCACATCAAGGTTTGTGGATTGGTGCTTCAGTCTAACATACTACAGTATTGTGCAAATGGCACCATTATCACTTCATGACATCGGTCAATATACTTGTCTACAATCAGACAATTCAGGGAATAATAATCCAGCCCCAAAAGTTGTATTGCACTTATATCCCTCACTATTGTCTGATGTCACACAGAAATACATGAACCAAAAAATGCTAGGAAATATACTGCACAATACAGCATGCGCTGGCTGGGCTGCTCTCTGACAGATCAAGGTTTTTACCCTTCTTTTTTCCGTGTTTTTGCAAGTTTTGACCATTATTTCTATACTGCATATATATAAAGCAATTGTGACATTGTTTATTGAATTTTCGAGGATATTTTAGTCAAATTCGCATATTGACAGCCATTTTAGATTATTGAATAAAGTGACCTGGACTTACCTGCATTTTTACAGCTTATTTGGACTTTGTTTCCGCTAAACGACCCATACTTCACTACACTTCAGCATCCCGCACATAGCAATCACATCTACATGGCCTGCAGGATCTCCTTCCAAGATCCGCGATGTTAGCTATCATCAAACTGGGATTTCTATAAAAACGAACTCTTGGGATAGTAAGATCCGGTTTGAAAATATCAGTTTTCAGAAGTCATCCTTCAAGTATTCCAGTGCTGCCCCCCCTCCCCCCCGCAAAACACACACACACACACACTCACGCAAACAATACAACAAAAAAAAAAAAAAAAAAAAAAACCAAACAAACAAACAAAACAATACCATGAACCACTACAGGTACGCATACAAATGTTTATGTGCAAACACAACAAACATAACCCAAATTGCACTTTCAAAGTGGCAACTGCCTTTAGTGCTTAATCTGGATGCCATTCTCTGCTACATAAAGTTGATGAACGTAAGTCCATAGTGTCCATCCATATAATTGGGGTTTGTGAAATCTGGTGAAATAAAGGGGTATGTCTAGCAGTGTGTTATCAATCAGTGGCTACAATTTAAACCATAATAACATGTGTGGCCCTATCAGGGGCGATGCTTGCTGCTGCACAAATAAAAATTTATCATGACATCATTGGCTGGATCCTTATGGCTTACAATTGGCTTTCAACGTATGACACACCATTTCCCGCAACAGACATTTGGTATAATGTACCACACCCCGAACAATAGTGATAAGCCTTTATTTGGACAACATTGTATCAGATATACATCAGAGCATGACTTCCAATTGCTGGCATCTGTCCCATAAGCGGTTATAATCATTCTCATAATTATCTAAAAATCATTTTGGCCTCCATCAACTGGTAAATAAACATATAACAGAGAGTAATATCATGGATAAGATCTACAGCGACATACAGGAACATTCAAAACATGTTCTGTTGGGCCCAATCTCGGCACCTCTGACAAAAACTCTGTGGTTTCCTGTTCCCTAACGAAAAATCACCATGCCTAAATGATGATTATCACTGTGAAAAGCACGTTTAATGAGACAAAACGAGAGGTCATTATTCTAACAAGCCCTCATATAGACGGACTGGTTCACTATATCATCAGCATGATTATAGCGACCAGCTCAATAATGTTTCAGTCAACAATCAATGGTTTATTGCATAGACACTCACCTTCCTATCAAAACATGTGTAAGATCTAAATCTTCCAAACTGTGGATTATTATTATTTTCGTGATTTGATTAAGAGGGGGCCAGCAAGCTTGATGTAAGGGAAACCTTGGCCTCTACCTTATTTTATGAATCACGTGAACAGACAGAATAAATAACTTAGAAGCTGTTTTTATCAGAAAAAGTTCCAAAATCTGAAGGACTCTGTCAGATAAAGTTACAATGCCTAAACTACTCGAATCCACGCACAAGGTACATGTAGCTACATATGAATCAATTAATGAGTAAATCCAAATCTAGCTTTGACAACAACAGCCTAACTGGCATAGTAAACTTTCAGTTCTACGGGATATTTAAGTACATACCATATCCATCAACATCGATTTCTGGCATTTGCCAGTTGACATCCTTGTTCTCATTCGACTACATTTTGACGGGCGGAAGTGCCTCTCTGGCCAAAGGTACACCCTTTGACAGTGCAGCATGGGCTGTACATGTTATAGGACTATCTGTGTGCCCATAGTTATACTCATTGTGTATAACCTGGCAGGTTTGGTGGTGCAATATATCATGTGCTCCAACATGTTCTTTTACTTGCCTTTGTATTTTCATATTTGCGTCCAAAGTCTCATGTCAACGATATAGTCGAATATTGTAAGAATTGCACAACTTGACCCAAAGAGGACTGCACCAGGCTACAAACAAGATATGACTGGTGCACCTATGGAGTTAGCAAATTGTACTGGCTGGGCATTTGCATACAATCTTACAAATGTGCATACGAGCTCTGCTGATTGTTCCACAAATGTGCTTGGCTTTTTGCCTGAGGTGCAAAGTATACCGTGTACAGCTGTGCTAATATTTGTCAATGACCTAAGTTAACATGAAGTTTGAAAAATGATGAAAATAGGTATTAATATTTGTCTATTCGGTTGAAACACATAAATTTCTATGTATCGGTATTTTTGTTTTCCGATAGGCAATGCCATGAACCTTCAAAGATGATGCAGATTGGTATGAATTTTTGTTTTCCGATAGGCAATCAAGGCATATCTTTTGTAATCATAGACACCCTTATTAACACACATTTATAAATATGTTCAACTACCTAACATGTTTTGATGGGAATAAGAGATATACGATACATTAGTATCTGATATTTTATGTATGCTATTAGAGATGATTATGGCTGTGTACAAAATGTATGTGTGCGTTGCATATTGTTTAACTGGCTTTAATTACCAGGGCTACAGATCCAATTTTTGTCACATACATCTAAGGATCACGATGCAAGAAATATGTCAACTGTTTCTTGAATATTTTTTGTGAAGATGGTCCAGAAATATAGGCCACCCTAAGAGTGATGCTGGATGGAGGCCTGTGTTCCATAGTACGGTAATACTTGGCGATTATATGTGGGTAACAACTTTGTACTGAATCCAGAACGTAACATTGCAAGTAAAGACCAATCTCCAGAAGTATTTGGAAGATGGTTAATATGAATGGCTTCAGGTTAAATCCTAAGGCTGCTGTTCACTTTGATATATTTACAGTTCATATTGCCAGCCAAACATTACATAAATAGAGACGTTTACTGTGCACCCCATGGTGGACCTTGGTAATGGGTTCACAGGGAATATACTTTTCATATGAATGATGTGAACTCGCATTCAGGGAAGACTACAAAGCATCATATCCGTTTCTGTAGTGTCTTGTAGAGTCTGCAGTTTAGCAAATAGTGAAGTTCACTCTGTCAACAACCCTCCATAAAAGGATAAGATACAGTTCATACTCTTGTTCTAATTTGAAGACGTTGGCCTCCAAATTCCCCGGATTTACGTTTCCAACCTGCTTGCCTATCAGCAATAGGTAAAGATGTCTGCCAAGTTGTTTCCAAAATACCGTCCAACATGGATCCTCTGTTTAATTCAAACCAAGTTGGTCAAAACTAGCGACACTTAACCCGACGATTGAAGACGTTGTTTGAAAAGTCCTAGCAATTACGAGGACATGACTCATTCTGCTGCTATTGCTGCTATTACATTTGGATATTTAAAAAGCTCAGTTTGATAGATACAAGGCGGACAGTAAACTTATTTTCAATAAACCAATAAACGGGAATTGCAATAGTCGTTTTTGTACATGTGTATGAAAAACGCAATACTATACACTAACAGAAAAAAGAAATCAAAATAATGCACAAAAATAAAAAAAAAATCTCTGATTCAGAGCAATGATTTGCTGTTTGAACTTGTAACCCATAGAAGCACCGTTATGTATCAGTCGGGCAAAGGTCATTGCCGTCAGTTGCTCGCCTAAAAATGTATTTTACTTTAAGTTGGGACCAATAGTTCAAGAGAACTTTGAGATGGGTCTCTGTCCTTTGGCTTGATTATTATCCTCTTGAGGGTCTTAGTTGGAAGATGAATTTAAGGTGACATCGTATCCTTGACCATTTCCTATCCAGTATAGGAGCAATCAACTCGTCGCAGATTGGACCCGTGCCGCTGCTGTTTGGTGGCAAAAGACAATATCTGTACAATAGCCACTTTTTAGGGAACTCCACGTTTGTCTAGTTTTGTGCATTTCGTTCCTACAGGACAAAGCTAGTGTGTTGTGAAGTTGTAAGTGCGTGAGCAGATGGAGTGGGCAAATAAATATGAATACCTTATTTCACCTTGTGTTGCATAAAAGCATGAATTGGACTGTACAAATACGTTTTTGGCCAAAATTCGTCAACCTTGATGCCCTCCCCCCAACAGAACGCATCCCTAGATGCTGTTATTACCCTTAAAAGTCATAATCAGTCTAATATATATATTGTTGCTCTTTTCTCACCATACATATATATAGAAAATAAAGAAAATAAAGCGGAAATATATTTATATATATATATATATATATATATATATATATATATATATATATATATATATATATATATATATATATATAGAAAATAAAGAAAATAAAGCGGAAATATTCTCTTTTGTTTGGTGCTTTATGCGACCGGTTTAGGGATTTTATTCCATTTTGAAGCTTCACACCCATTGACAACTTCATTAAATTCAAATCGGTAGGGATTGGTAGTTTCCGGTGGTCAGTGTACGTCCGTGTGTTATGTGGCTATACACCTACTTACATACTCCATATTATGACGTCATGAGGAGAGGGATTCGTATTAGCTTCTGGCTATTTCCCGATCTTCATAAAAAAAAGTGTGGTATATTATATTTATGACGTCTTTTATATACTTATACTTCGTTGATATAAACATTATTAGTATTAACGTAAGGACAGCTTTACTAGTGATTTGCATGACGTCACCAATATAGTCGCTTGTCAGAAACAGGGGCTTTTATTACAAATTGGCCTCGTTGGATTAAAAATATATTTTGGTGCAGCTTTGGTTGATACTTTTGATGGAAGAAAAATTCTTTTTGTTCCCTTTCTATGTCAGTGTCATTTTGCAGCTGAAACAATGGCATACAATAAATGAGGGATTGGTTTTGAACACTTTCAATGCGATGACTGACTCTGATTTATCTCTCGAAGGCGACTTTGCTGCCTATGTGCTGCCATTCTTTTTCGGAGCTCAGTACTCGTTGACCCACTATAAATTTCATTGCAATCCCTGCAAACAATTGCATAAATCACATTCGTGCTCAAACAATTCATTTGCACTTTGATCTTGAAGTCAAGTAATGCTCCTGTTGTGTCTATAACTAAAGAATCGGTGACCAACATGTGTTAACAGTTTTTACACCGTGCCAGGTTAGACATTGTGCGTCCTGGTTGGTAGCGTCGAAACATGTTAAACCTTTATTTTGTCAAAATTTGCTTTAAGTCACAGTGGCTGTCTTTGACTTGTTATAAAGATTGCGTCCTTAATTACTCTGTAGAATCCATCATTCAATTGTAGTATTTTTGTGGTGTCCCATATCTTTGGTACTGCTTCCGGATGGTTTGGATTGTACACCATAAGTAAATATTCATATATATATATATATATATATATATATATATATATATATATATATATATATATATATATATATGTATATATATATATATATATATATATATATACATATATATATTTGATATGTGTGTGTGTGTGTGTGTGTTTGAAGTATTGGGATGATATTATTGGTTAGCGATGTTTCCACTGAAATAAGGAAATGCAGGTTTATATCAGTGGTTATCAACAAGAAGTCCTGCAACACCGGTAAGAACACTTACAAACCATTATGATGTTCCAATGAGATAATGATTCACGTCTACAACAATCAAATCTAGCGAGAGATTGGTTTTTATTTATAATTTTGTTGATTTCAAAAGAAACAAACTTTCCTCTATGCTTTTTTTATAAAACATTTGCCCGAACAAACAATGGCCCGTGTAAAATAACACTCCAGCAGTAATCCTGTTGTCCAGCTCTTTTCTGTATTTATGAGTAGGTGTTATATATTTGGTTTGTTTGTTATTTATCTCATTCGAGAACATATCATTTCCTCGTACCAACTACAATTTTCATGCATGTGACTAATGTGCAAAAAAATGCTCAGAAAATTGCCTTGTGGGTCGTAGCTTGAGGTTCAACTACATGTGATGCTTTGTTGTGCAATAGGCATGAAGAACAAAGAGCATGGTTTGGTACACTTCTTTACCATCAATAATGCGACAACTTGCATGAATGTTTTGCATATTTCGTTTCATATTGCTTGTGATTTGCCTGTTATATTGCCAATCATCATCAACTCTGAAATTCATAGCCATTGTGCGAATTTGTCGGAAACACTCCATAAATATGCATATACAGACAAAAGATAATGTCACTGATGTTTGCACAATGTGCAGATCAGCAGACATTTTGCTTGAGGTTGTATTAATATTGAGCAGTAATGAGCACTTGTCCAGAGAAGAACAGGACAAAAAGAATCACTGATGATGGACAATGGACATGCATTATATGCTGTGACAAGGATCCCATCCTCGTCCGCTGAAACAAGTGAACGCTGCGACTACACGATTTACAGATATCAGTGGCACAATGAATATAATGTCCATGTTCCACAGCATTAACTTTATTTTGCCAGTAAAGAGAGATTTTTGAGAGGTTATACAATCAGTATATTTTCATTTCAAGTATTATTTGCACTCCCTGACCTATTTCAGAGTACAGCGAAAGTTCTCTAGGCTGAGGCCTTTTTTTGTTTCTTTCACAAAAATATTTCAGGATATTTTAAGGTGCATTATATATGTCCAGGCACAAGTGTTCCATCTTTTGCATGTGTCAAAAAAAAAAAATCATTTATGCTGCACCAATATTTATTTATTCGGGCAAACGTGACTAGTGAATTGAAGTGCCCTGAATATATATCTCATTACATTTGAATGGCAGGTTTATTCATTATGAAATTTTATAAAGATATTTGCAAGGTGACAGCTGATTCAGGTACATAATCTTTATCTAAGCATTTCTTTAACTGCAATATGCACAATAAAACATAATTATTATTATCATTATTATTATTATTATTATTATTATTATTATTATTATTATTATTATTATTATTATTATTATTATTATTATTATTATTATTGATTTGTGGGGTCCATTTGTATTATATCTCCATCTCCCCAAATACCATAATGTCCATAACTGCTAATTTTGTATAATATTATTTATCTAATATGAAACAATAATTTCAATTGAAATCGTTGATTTTGTTGCAGATAGTTAAAGGAATAACGCTCATTATACCTAAACATGGAAGGCTTATACAACAATTTGTGAACCAAATAATCCACCTTAATTACAAAAGAATACCCCAGATCAATCAGCTTAAGAAGCTGAATCATATACACAAAGCACTTCTTTTGTCATATCATTACTTTGAAAAATTACATTTTTCTGTAACGTTTCTTTAGGCAGCTAGTGGAACATACAATCACACAATTGGGTATTTCATTTACTTTAATAAATCTATATCTTTTGGTTTTTATATTCCTGTCCAAGCTCACTTTTGCATGTGCCCACAGGGGAAGAATATTCGTAAGCATTTGAACCAATGAGACATGAGACCTCATTGAAAAATAGCCAAGAAAATAATATAAGATTGTGTGGATATCAAGCTTTTAGGGTTCTGATGTCAGGGGTGGGAAGGAAATATGTGCATGCTGCTTTTATATTTTTATACGATAAATAAATTGCCTTACATTTAATATACAGTCAGGCCGCCTTTTCCCGACACTGGATAATTCGAAACTTTTGATTCTCGGCACCAATTAGCCGAAAATGGATTTTTCCCATTCATTTACTAAATGATAATCCGACACCCTTGGATTTCGTCACTGTCACATTAATTGCAGACCAAAAGGGCTTTTGCATTGTAATTTTCCCCCACATCTGTCACATTATACTTTGCAGGGTCAAGCATATGCTTGGTAGCCAGTCGAATACCTGTTGCTACTAATGGTTCCATGTTGGTGAAGATTCATTGCTGTTCCCGGACTAGGTAATAAGATTTCACTGCGATGGCAGCTCCAACCTCCAAACATGCGAGAGTTCATTTAGATTACGGAAAACAAGAGAGAGAGATAGCGCTCAACAAAAAGGAACATAACACAGTGTCGCAACAGTACATTGCTAGCCATTTCTATGCGAGATTTTGGTAAGAAAAAAAAATCCGGAGTTGCATCACTTTCATCGCATTAGAAGTGTCTTTCTATAAACAAGAACAAAATGTAAGTCTAGATTTCATTCTTGACAATTAAATACCCCTGGCAGAATTTTTTGGCCTGGTGAACCAGCTACCCCTTGATATGTCTCATCGCATGTCTGCCCAGAAACTTGTGACCGTGGATAGTGACATAGCTTTTGCAAAAGATACGACAGAGGAAGACATTCTAAGATTGGTAATTCCTCTTGAAACGGAAACTGACAGTGACGATGGACATCAATGTGTTATTTAAGACAAAATATGCCATAAGTAATGCTAACTGGGGCGCTAGCTTCTGTTGTCACCTTGCGGTCGTTTCTAGAATCCTACATTGGGTTTTGTGGCGATAATGTTGCCAAGATTTGGTGTATTGAATAAGAATTAAGGGACATCAAGACATAACTAAGTAAACACAAAGGGATTTCCGACTTCTTTTAACCGAAAAGAAGAACTTAAAAATTCACACAGTGTACACAGTGTATATTTCTATGCATACATGCACATGTATTACATGTACTGCCGTATTTGACATAAACGTTAGAATGCACCACGTGAATACATTTTGAAATAATGTTATTGATTTCACCACGCGTTTCTTTATTAAACAAATTTAGGAATAATTTTATTAATTCCATTGCATTGCATGTTTCTTTATTAAAGTTGAATATAAATAATATTTCATTGCGTCCTTATTTAATTGTGGTCGTGTGTACAATCCAGAGTCTGCTTTTCTATTTTTTACACAGGTGACATAAACTCTGACTTGCTAATCTGGCAACCTCGTTAATTCGCAAAATACCTACAAACAAATCCTGCGTTATAAACACTGCCTCACTGTACTTAATAATATTAGAAGATGATGTCGATGCCGGGATATAATTACAAAATGAGTCGCATAGCTACTGGAATAACCATTCAATAAGTGTAAAACCGCCCCTTTCTTTGTATGTAGATTTCATTAACAATACACATGTGTGAGCAAGTTATTCTTAATATTGCCAAAGTTAGTGACAATCATTGTGGGTAGCTCTTTGACCTGTTATTTGTATTGGCAGGTTGCCAAATGCTGCCAAAGGTGTATATTGAAGTAGCCTAATTTTGACATCATCATAGGTCTAAATTAGCAAATCTGGAGAGTCATTAGCTGCATCATACTTACACAATTTACTTTGTGTCTAGGCCTACCAACTGGCCCACATCATCAATTTTCCAATAACAAATCAATTTGGATTTGCAATCTAGGCCTTCAGGAAATATCATGCAGCGTTCGACTTAGTTTGATGTACTTGTCATTAATGGAGCCACCACAGGGTCATGAAAAACAACTAGTATGGATCACCATTTTTACAAATAAGCATTTGTCAAGAATTGTTTTTAATGTTGGCCAACACTGTTTGAACCGACTCTTTCGTCTTATAAAGCAAGCTCAAAGAACAGGCCAATCTGGAAAATTGGTTCACAATATTGCGTCTTTGCACTCAAATATTTCAATGGTGTGAGGAGTTTTGATCTAATAGTAGGTCCTAGCCCAAAGGCCTGTATCTTAGCGTCAGCTGAAATTGCCAAATTAACAAAAGAGTTGGCATGTACAGAATTAAAGTGGGCTTGATGATGATGATGATAATGATGATGATGATGATGATGATGATGATGATGATGATGATGATGATGATATTGACGACGATAAAGATGATCATTATCATTATCATCATGGCTCAATAGCCCTAAGCGTGGCTGCTTTTATTTGAAGTTAAAATAAGGAAAGAAACCGGTTTATTTGCTGCTGCTTGTCAGTACTGGTAGTTAATTTTTTTTTCTAGGTGGTGGTGGGGGGGGGGAGTATAGTGAAGTTGGGTAGTTATGACAACACTGGGGGATTTTACACATGGGAATTGCCTAATTACTTTTGGATCAGTGATTTTCAAACTCTTTTTATATATTCATGTGTCATGGCACAAAAGTTCAGTATACCATGGTTGGTTCCTTGGTTTGGTCGGAGGCATGCCTAGTTGAGTGGGTGAGTGATGATAAAGAGAGTTCAAGTAATTGTTGGTTCATTTTCTTCTAAAAGTCTTGCTCATTCCTGTATTTATTTCAGTATTTTTGCGCGAAGTTTGCATCAGTATTGCTGTTGTTTTAGATTTTGTAAAAACCGCTGTTATTCTAAACTTGACATCATCAGCGGTATGGTGGATGTTGCTTGGCAACTTGACGCCTGTCTTCACTGCAGCACAGAATTGCCAATTCAAGTCCATTTGTTGCCGATAAATTGATGACGTCATACTCAACATATATTTTGAAACCACACAAACAAACTAATGAACAAAAAAAAGATTGTTATTAATTAAATCAAAATGGCGAATTCTTGAGTTGCTTGATGAAAGTGCAAGCGCTAAGACGTTGAAAGTTCTGTCAGCAACTACTTGCATGCACTGGAAAACACATGCACTTCCAAACACAAGAGCTAATACAAAATCTGGCATTGTTTGCCCCAGTGTAGCTCCTGTAATGTTGGAGCCTCAGGCAGATGCTAATGCATGGCCTGAAGAAGAGCAACTTGAGGATTTACTGCTTGGATTAGGAGGTGATCTGGAGGATTGTCCTAGAATTGAGGACATCCCGAGTGAGGACTCAGTTGCAGAAGAGAGGAGCAGACACTCCTGTTTGGTGGCTGATCGGAAGCTGACCAAGTCACCACCACTTTTTGCTGCTGCCGAGTGGGTGAAAGCACTTCAGTATTAGTTTCAATCGAGTGGGCGGGGGGGGGGGGGGACGATACATTGGGTGGACCTGTCTCCCTCTACAGCATAGAAGCCTGGTTCTATGTTTCTGGCAAAGCATTCCCTGGAAAGTGGTTCTTCAACCCACAGGGGTCCAGCCCAGGGCTGGTCCATTATCGGTCAATGGTGTGGAGGCAGTGCTGAAGCTAGAGGTGCCCCTATCTATTTCCGTGGCTGGGAACTTTGCAAAACTATCGGCTAAACTTAATGTGTCTAGGGACATCCCAGCAACAGGTACCTCCAGGTATGGCCCAGCCCTGGGTCATTTGTTGGCTGAGCCGAAGTCCAGGCCGGAACTGTATGTATCTCTCCATGCATGGAGTTGCTCCAGTAATTGTTGGTACTGTGGTATGTGTCAGGCATGTCAAGGATTCGTAGTTCGTCACCCTACCCCCCCCCCCCCATGACTCTGGTGCTAGGATGTGCTGGTTATGACCCTTGTGGGCTCCTTCCTGAGATTTTCTGCGACGCATCTTTTAGAGGAGGTGCATGACAACCCTGTGGCCCCAGCAAACATGAAACGCTTGCTTGAGGCCCTGTTGGGCCTCGAGCAGTCTGGAGGCCATCCCATGGGCTATATGTACTCAGCAGAGGCATTACTCTTGATGTTAGTGTGGTGTAATGTGCTTCTCTTGGCGGCCAACCTGCCAACAGCAGTAAGTAAAGCTGCTTGACAGCTGCCCTTGGATCTTACGTGTGCATGGCTGTTTGGTCAGGGGTTGGACCCTCTCATGAAGAGGGTGGAAAACATCGCCAAAGAGAAGCAGCAGAAGTCTCTAGTTGAGGCTATGTTTGGGGGTGAGAAATCCACCAAGGGGTCGGCTTCCTTACCTACTTGCTAGGGCAATGCGGGTGGCTGCAGGCAACAGCAGAAGCCGCAGTGGCAGGGATGGAAGCTTACTTAGAAGAGTGGTAATGCTTCAAAGTCTGTATCTTGTAGTGGTAAAGGCAGCCAGAAGCCAGAGCTTCATCCCTAGGGACATGTGCCAGTTGTCTGATGCCTCTGCTGGCCAACGGTCTGCGATCATTCTGTACCTTAGGTCCCTCATCATGTGTTGTGCTGATGGGAAGGATGTTTTTCTAAGGCCCTGGGTTGCATTTGTGTTTAAGACACAAGTGGCTTTCGGGACAATGTTGAGGTCCAAGCCAGATCAGGCCCTTTATTCTGTGAAAGCGCCATGCTCAGCCTATGTGGTGCCCAGAAGGGATGGGAGCCTATGCATCTTCATTCTATCTGGGCTCATGAGGGTAGAAAATTCTCTGCCTCCAGGGGGTGCGTTGAAAAACACAGCAATACGTTTATTATAGCTGCTTTAATGTGGCATTAACATAACTCCTTTACGTTCTTCTACCTATGGGACTAGGTAGAAGTGGAGGCACAGATGTTGGTGCTCAAGTGCTTCCCAACAGCTGCATCAAACAGATTTCAGAGGATGCATCCGCCACTGCCTCCAGTTCAATGTAGCTGGTGATCGGGCACTGGGGAGCCAGAATGGTTGTCTATCCTTGGCTGTCAATTGCATAATCTTTTGGACTAGATATTTTTAGAAGTTCTTCCCACCTCCAGTCTGAGGTTACGTCAGTTCAAGTGACTTATCTTGTTATAATGTGTCCTTAATATGAAGTTTATTTTCAAGAGTAAATCTATTATTAAGGAACATTATTCACCAAAATTCACTAAAATACCCACACAACCACCTCCACCTATCAGTTCTTACTATGCAGAGTATTAAACTGGCTTACGCATGCTCGCTTGCATGCATAAATGCCACTTGCAGTGCTGCGCCATGCCCCAGGGCCTTCATCAGCAATCACTGCAGCAGCAAGGATCGCACACGACCCAGAGAAATTTTGGGAGTTCTGGCAAAGCACCTAGAGTGCGTGGAAACCAAAGTAAGTGGTGATTAATGTTTCTTAATAATAGTTTTACTGTTGAAAAACATCATAATTCTAGACTCAATTTGGCACTTGAGGTACACATTTTAAGAAATTATGCAATTTGTACACATGGTGAGCCCACCGTGTATTATGGCCAAAATAAACTATATTCCTGCATGCTGGTTTCCACTTTATAGGTCAGAAAGTCCGTAAACTAAAAGTTCTGATCAAATGAAAAATAGAGAATTTGAGGGTCAAGTTAAGTTTTCTTTTTGTGACTTTTCATTATGTGTCAGGTAACATGGCCTTTTAAGTGAATTTTAAACTTAATATCTTTGAAAGATTGTTGAAAATTTTTAATCCCTGGCCAAGAAATATTTGTATTTAGATGTGGTGTATTGCCATATGATTTCAGTGAACTAACGTGCAATTAAATACTGAGACAAGTGACCATGACAATGTTTGTAGGGAAACTGTTCAGTTTTATTAAAATTTCAAATTACTTATTGGTATGTCACTACCTAGCAGATCACACTTTATATATATATATATATATATATATATATATATATATATATATATATTCACCATGCAGGATACATACGTATTATTAAGAATAACTAATGCTGCACAGGTTATATCAATTTGCTAGTGACGACAGATGATCACAGAGCTGCCAGATTCCTGGTGTTTTTCAGTGTGCCTGTCATTGTCATATTGGCAATATTGTAAAACGCATGCATATCCTTTTCATTAAGCTAACGGGATTAACTATACTACACACTTTTATTGCAGAAAGTACCGAGAAAGGAAATGCTAACAAAATACAGCTCCATTCATTGTCGCTGAAGATAGCACTGTTTACACTTGGTAATTCAGGTAACTTATATGCACTACCTTGTCCAAACATCATGAGTCTAAGGGTACGTGATATACAGTGTTCAGACATTCATGCCATATTTGTCCTTCAGTAATATACTTGTGTTTTCTTCCATGCATGTTTAATCATTATTATCATATGTATCAAAGAACACAGAGCAGCACCCTGTTATGGAAATCACAACCCATCCTGTTGAATTACACCAGATCTGGAATATGTTATTTTGAAACCTGTCTTCAAAATGTCCTTTTCTGCAGGTTATACTGTATTTAATGGTTAAATGGACATATATGATAACCTGCAAAAAAGCTTGAAACATAAGGGTAGCAAGGCATCATATAATACACATGTATACCAAAATGGCTTGTGATTACACACAAAAGCGCTGACTGTTCGTCAAACTACATTAAGTAATCAATGTAGGACATGTGGTATTGACATCATATGCATATATCTGTCTTTTACGTATTATATAATAGCACCCGTTGATTAACTGATTCTCATCAACATTATATGACTTAATATCCCTGAGTGCAACATATTGTGCACAATGAAATATTTAAAATTGTAGGATTTAAGGACGTCCTTACCTGTAAGTTCAGTGTCGTTTGAACAATGGAGTGGAATACATATTTTTCCAGATGTTTAACTTAGCATCATATTCATTTCTCTTTCGTGCGTATGCAAGTAGTCTAGTCAAATGCAAACAAAGATTGTAACTTTGATTGGCGAGGATGGTTTCAACTTTATGAAACAAGTGTATGTTTCAAAACAAGCGTATTTTGTTTTTTCAAAATAGTTTAAATACGTTTTATCTCTACGTTTGGCATATCGGATTTATGCAACCCAAAATATCTGTTTGTGTCTAAACGTTCAGAGGTAAAAATGCAATGCATTGTTTTACCATTGATATACATGGTTATATTACAGTTATGCATGACACACTGATCTTTTCACAGAATGAACGTGTAGATTTTACTGAAAACGTGCATGAACAAGGGCATTATTACCCTTATATACAAATGTATTCAACTGAAAGTTTGAAAATTACGGTCATATTATAATGTCGTAATGCTGTGTGCTATGGTGGACCAAGTTTTTACTGCACGCAGTTTATAAAAATGTCGTAAAATATCTTTTATAATATAAGCACAAAAACTTAAAAAGCCATAGAGCAAAAACTCAACGATTGACCACTTACCATTGGAACATTCATCCAGAAATGTTTCCATTATTGTGGCAAAAATTATTGCGGCTCCTGGAAATATTTTATATATTTATTTTTGCTATTAAGGGCTACTGACAGAATGGGATTATAAATAAACACGTACTCAATATGTACCTTACACCACCCAGACTTGCAGCGATACCCAGCTGATTTACACTCTAAAAGGGTTGATTTTTTCTAAAGTATTAAGGAATACTGTAATGTATGTGTATCGACATAGCTATTTCAATTTTATGATGAATATTAACTTGCCTGGTTTTACAATATTTTGTCGTTAATAAAACCAGTTTCTCTTTGTA
>OZ026618.1:43076047-43288547 GCA_964020975.1 Hermodice carunculata | reverse complement strand
TTAATGAAAAAAGACATGGAGGGAAGAAGACTTCGGCATGAAGATGACACAGGCATCATATTTAAAGGAAAACAGAAGTCTCATTATATATTATATTTTCGGAGGGTCTATGTTGATAACATACATGTGTGAAATGATAAAATATAATTTAAAAGCAGGTCTAAAAATTCCCATTTAAATGTTAGGATATACTCTGAAATCCGCCTGATGACGCTTAGTGGTATCCCATGGAAGAACAAAGCAGTTGCTTGAGAAAGGATTATGGAAATCTCAATTGTATGTGACAGTATATATGTAAATTTTATTTTTCTCATCAAAGCTGCAGGTTACATTTTTTACATCTGCCATACAAAGCTTTCTTAATGGGTTAGGACCACATGAAATTGTCTGAGTAAAATGCATGGTTATGGTTTCCATATTCCATATGAAAATGCATATATATATATATATATATATATATATATATATATATATATATACTCAGGAAACTCTAGGACATTTGTTTTGTCCTTGGCTTGGGTGATCTACAGATTCACACTTTGGACTTGTTATTCAAAACATGTTCTTGGTCACACTTCCTCACTCTACTTAACTGGTCATCAGCAAGAACAATGAACTGGCCACTCTCAGCAGGACCTCTTTTAGAATGTGAGAAAAACATTTACCTCGGTTTCGCAATCACATAGCCCGGTCGAAAGGAATGGGCCTCTTTGCAATCAGTATAATAGCTACATGTATCATTGTCTGCCTCCCCGCTAAAGTTTGTTGTAATGTTGTGGTGGGAATCATCATTTTATGACACAATTGGTGATTGTTCGGCTGAATGCAGCATTCTGATTGGGAGTTTACATTCGGTGGCTTCAGGCTATAGACGCGCCGACATATTTTGAGCATATATCTTAAATACTCTTTTTAATTCAGATATATGCTTCATTAAATAACTTCTTGAAATTTCAAAAAACAAGGGAGATTAATTCAGATATTTATTCCTTATCACATAGGCTTCAAAAAACAGTATAATATATCAGGACTTCTGTCTTCCATTAAGTAGTTTCTCAACTAACATATTCCAAACTGATTCAATGGTGAAAATTTGGGGTAGGGTTTGTCAGAGCATTGACAACAGTTTGACATACATGAACAGAACACAATATACGTGATCATTAAGCTAATGAAGAGAGTCATGGAAGGAAGAAGTTAGGAATGAGAATATGTGTGTGAGCAGAACATATCTGAACAAAATACAATGTAAATACATAAAAAATGAAGTTAATCTAACAGAAACAACTAAATGTTAAAGTGTATAATTAACTTGCTTAACGGCACATTGTTACATATGCCCCCCCCCCCGCTTTAAAGGAAGTGTTAGATATACAACGTTTCTATAGAAATCATTATATTGTGGGGCATACTTTCCATGTAACAATAAAAATATAAAGAAGCCTCTATGAGTGTCTAGCGTTAAGACCCATACGGTAAAGTAAGTAACTATCCTGTCGCCATAAAAGCTTTCATGCGTTGGTTTAATATATGGAAAACTATGCATAATATTCATTTTTTTGTTCCAACCATTCAAGAAAAAATTAAAAGGAGTGGAGAGTAGTCGTAGTATTCAGAACAGTTAGAGGTCATTGCAAGCAATAACACATGTAATTATTAGGTGGAGGCTGTTCTCATTGTACACTTATTGTAAATGATCATTGCGCAGGAACTGGCAAATGTTTTGGACAATGGCTGCAAGACACAGCATTGGATCCCAATCCGCAGTAAGATAGACAATGCACTGGGGCATTATATCCATAATCCGGTCCCATGTGTACAGACGCTAGGTACATAGGTATGGGTAAATCCAGACGCCCAAGTACTGTCGGCTCTTTCATATACGGGTATCCATGCACTAAGATGTTGACAGAAGTGTGTAAGTAGTTGTGGTCGGGCATAGATAATTGAGTATTGGTTTGCAAGGTCAATTTCAAAAGAAGTAGTCCATGGGGGGGGGGGGGTATGCAATACCCTGTTTCAATGGGAGTCAGCCACACCATGGAAACAGTTCACCCCATTTTTCCGGCCCCAAAATCTGCGAACGAAAACGCTCAACCACGTCACGAAGACTTAGGGTTACCGTAGCTCTGGTGTGGATGGTATGAGGGCAAGCACAAAAGTTGTTGCATGCTGCCATTTGGAAGGTTTACAGTTATGTAATAATATGAATTGATATTAAGCCTCCTCCGCTATGCATGTGTGTCCCCTAGCTGGATCAAATATGTCTGCAAAAAACAGAAATATGCTAATCGCTGTGTTTATTGGCATGTCGTCCATTGCAGTTTGCATTTTTTCAACTGGCTTCCTTCCATCTGCAAGAATATACAGCTACTGGAAAAAGGAACTTTGCATTTTATCCACGGTAATATCTGACAACAGGGCAAGCATTCAGTAGTGCTACTTAATGTACTTGTCAAGGGTTTTTCAAGTGGGGTCTCTATTTATGCAGACTTTTTAATTTCTTTTATCGTTTTGTACCAGAAACAAAGTATTGCGACAATGATAACAACAATTATTACAAGTGCATTGCCAATAATAAAGACTACTCTTTTATGTGTTTCATACAAGAGTGGATGACCCTACTCATGTAGTTGACCTACAGCGCCTTTCAAGTAAGAAACCTCATGGTCAGGAAACTCATCAAACCATTTGTAATTTAAATCTTACTTTGACTCCCCGATGTTATTTGAAGTGGAACAGTTCCAGATATATCGGTGAAAGTCTACTATTGAAGGTCGCTAATCTTTCCAACTTTTATAAATTTTGGAAGAAGACTTTTTGTGCATAGCTAAAAGTTGAAATTCGGCATTGAGTGCTTTACAAAACCCAATGTCTAGCATTATTTTTGTGACTTAAATTTTAATGAGTATCATAGGGGGCCTAACCACACAATTGCTACTCAGGTCAAAGTCGAATGGCGTGCTAATGACACAATGTTTAGAACTGAGTGAGTAGGCATTTGGGCTGTGTGTAACTTGTGGTATTTGATTTGTACAAGTTTGCCTGACTGCCTGTGTAGTCTTGTTCGACAAGGCAATTACGGAAGATGGAGAGTTAACAATGGATAACACCGTGACTTTCAATGAACACAAATAAACATCAGGTTTCAGACGTAGAAGTGCATCTTCTGACTTCAACACAGTTAAAACATGCCATCTATAGAGCTAACTTTATAGTTGCATGTAATTTGTAATTAGCCATGAGTTTTGAAGACTTGTGATAGACAGACAAACTTTCGATTTTTTAAAAATAAACGTTTCAGACCTAGGCAAGGAGCACCATATTTTGTACTAGCTCTCTGGTGTTGGGAGGTGCATTTATTTTCCACTGCCCCTTTACGATCGCTAAAAGAACTTCCCATGGCTCACTGCTTGCACTTTCATCAGGTAACTTAGGAATTTTCCATTCTCAATCACCTAAGTACAATATATTCAGTTAATATGTGCATAAGTGTGTTTAGGTTCAAAATATATGTTGAGAATAATATCATCGTCTTACCTGTAACAAATGGCTTTAAATGACTAATTCTGTGCCACAGCAAAGACAGGCGTCATGTTGCCAAGCAACATCCACCATACCGCTGATGACGCCTGGATTAAAATAGACAGCCGTTTTGAAAAATCTGCATTACTGTCGACGATTTCCCACTATAAAATATTGCAATATAAACAAGGATGAACAAGTTTTTTAAAAAGTAATAACAATTAATTTCGCCCCTATTATCCTCACCCTCCATAAACTAAATCGGGTTTGTGCTATTTTGAAAAGCACATCCCTGGCTTTACCTAGCAACCAACCAATTAACACTGAACTCCTGTGCTGGCATTGCCAACATGGAATTTTATGGCAGATGTGTAGCAGGGGCTGGCAAAGAAAATCGAGTCCACAGAAATAATACTGCTTAGTCTTCTGATTGGATAATTAAGCATTATGTTATGTCTAGTATTCCCATCTGTTAATGGTAAGAGCTTGCTGAGGCTCGCTAATCATGTTGTTGCTTAGGCCTGCCATTTGTAGGTATAATGAGCATTCTTCCTGACAGTACATATGGACATTGTGCAATATTGGAACAAGGGAATGGAACACAAATAGAGCCAGCATGTCAAAAAAACTGTTGAATTTTGAATTATGAATATGATAATTAATGAAATGCTTGAATTAAAATTATAAACATGAATTAATTATGTTAACTTGCAAATATCTAATGAAATTGCAAAATAAATAAACTTGCAATTAAAAAATAATCAGAAATAAGGTGAGAGCACTTCAATCCACGTGTCGTGTTGACTGGGATAAGTAAATATTGATGCAGGATAAATGAGTTTTTTCTACATAATCACATGCAAAAGATGACTTTTCCCTGGACAAATAAAATAAACCTGAAAATTCGTGATATATGTTTTGAAACACAGAACAATTACTGACCCTGGACAATTTTCTTTGTTCTCTGAAAATAAGTCAGGGAGTGCAAAAATACTGGAAATGATCGAATTTTCAAGATTTAGCTTGCTAAAATTCTCCAGCGAAATTCAACATTTTTTTTTTTTTTTTTTTTTTTTTTTTTGATGTGCTGCCAGTATGGTAAAAAAACAAAAACAAGTTTACACATTATCAAACATTGGCTGATTGGTAATTCGTTTGGACATAATTTGCATGGTACGAGAAAGATGTTTTTTGCTTCTCAAGGATACAATGTTTCATTTAATCACACAAGTGCAGAAAGCACATAGGTGTGTCTGTTCAGTAGGCAAATACATATACATAAGAATGTCTTAGTCTTAATGTCATTGAAGCTGAACTTATCTGTAAGTGTTGTTATGGAAATTTGTGCGGCTGTTTGTTTTCGTTTGGGCAGATCACTGTATTCATTCAGTGTGTGCCAGGTCATTGAGTTCAATAGATACTGTGCTGGTGGCTACAGAGCAGTTGACCTGTTTGTGGGCGATTCACATGTAATTGTTAAACATGTGGTATTAGCTAGAATGCTGAGCTACATTCGTGTGAGGTGACCAAGGTGATCTCAAATTGCACTGTGGTGTGTGAATATTTAGAAAACTATGGAACAAAGTAGAGTTTTCTTTGGGTTTATATAAAGGAGATACTGTTCTGACAGAGACATGACAACAACAGAGGAGAAGAGGAGAAAATGCAGAGAATTCTGATGGATCTGACAGAAGCTGTGTGTTGTTATCAAGCCATTGGGACTGTGTTTATATTGCATTTGCAGAGTGTGGACAGTGTCTTGAGTGGACTTGTATATTTGGTGCTACCTGTCAAATGCAGTCAGTCTGCATTCGAGTTTGTTTGCTGTTAATTATAAATCAGATGTTTTTGATATGATGGTTTGCTTATGGAATATCCTTGATATCGATGGTTGATTTTTACATCGATGGTTGAATATTATGGTTGGAAATCATGATTATGACAAATAAAAAGGTACTCGGTAATACTACATGTCACTTGGTATATTTATTATGGTGCATCCATACCGTGTTATAGACATTTTTGCCTGCCCTGTTTAGGTACTTAAAAGCACTCATTGTAAATGGCATGGTATTTTTCCCTTATACACTGATGCTAGTCACATGGCTTTGCTCAGCGACCCTATATAATGGGGTGCAGGGTTGAAGTGTGCCATCTCGGCGCTCTTGGCTTTCTTAGCATTCCATTGGTGTTGGCTCACTGCTAGTGGTTTGACGGAGTGGATTTGTGCTCGCCCAGCTTTGGGCATGTGTCTCCGTAATGGCCAACATGTTGAAGTTCTAAGGGTTAAAACATTGGAATGTGACACTTAATAGTGAGTATAAAATATGTGCTTTGCCGTATTTTCTGGTCATATTTATAGTTTTTGATGTTCTGTAGCTGTGTGTCCAGTTGGAGGTCACTTACATGTCCTGTGTATTTCAGTATACGCACACGCATGGATGATACTCAAAATTACTTCAGCATTTCGTTGTGATACTGCCTGTTGTCATGGGTTAGAGGTTAAAGGCCTGAATATTTCCTGTAAGTAGAAAAAAAACTTATGTTTTACCATTCATGACAATACGTAGCATGTGTGGTTTAAACGCGAGAGCACTGTAATGTGTGGTTAATACATGCATTAAAGGTTTCATTACGTATATAAGCGTTTCTGGCATAAAGATAATATATATTTATGGTATTTGCGTTTTTATATGCAAATTATTATACTTCATACGCGCCGAAATGGTTGTATCAGGTTCATCTATTTTTCAGCTATCAAATATATTTTCCTACAGATGAGTATCTACATTGTACATTGGTAACAATGCGAATTGGTGTATGTAATAATACGCAATATGTTCGTGTAATTGTAAAGGTAACAGAAGGAATATTTACGGTGGTTTTCAAATGTTGTAATCTTGCAGCTGAAATCTGCTGTAGCATGATTCTGTAGGGAGTCCTCTACCAGTGTTATCATCAAGGGAGAGGCACATGGGATGTGTTCGTGTAACGTGATAACAATGTAAAAAGGAACAGCCTCGATTCAGTAATATTTGAAAAAAAAAATAACCATCATACCAATTTTGTTTTTCCCCTGGTTATTATATGGAACAGGCACCGGCAACAGGTGATCACAATAAATTTCGGAGAAAATATTGTTTCATAAGGATAACGAATTCACGTAATCGGAGGATCATCATTTCATGGATATATGTGTGTGGCTGTGATTGTCGTTCATGGGAATGTCTCATCCTTTCAAATAGGAGATGGACATACTTGATGTGTTGCTCTAAATATATCGTTTTGTGTACTGCTCCTCTTCTGTTGACTATCCTGTATTGTTACGCGTATAGATGGAGTTGCGTGACTTTTCCCTTGTGCATGGACTGAGCTGTGTGCACGCGACTTCATTACAGCGGGGTCAAGCAAGGAATGCGTTCAAAGATACAGAATCTGTGCACAGACCTTCATGTTGAAAGTGGCTGTGTATCCCCCATATCTGTATTAATATATGTATTTTTCTTTCAGTGTCCCCGCATCACTCCGGCCCTATAATCTGATGCAGTATTGAAGCTGTTACATAAATAATCTGTGCTTTATTCACACATACAAACCTGTATCCCTTTTTTCTATCTTAGCACAGAGTCCTTTGAATGACACATACCTGTTGTAGTTTGACTGTACGGCAGTTCTTATTGGTATCTTCGTATAGTTCACATTATTATTGGCGTAGTTCACGCATCCTATATATGATCAGCACTAGGTTAATAGTGCTGGTCAATTTGACCATAGTATCCATAATCATGGCTTTTGCTGACGCAAAGGCTGCTCCTAAATTTTGTAAAATTTCGAGTTAAAAAGCTGGGTAATAAGATATCTCTGTGTCTGATCAAAGGTGACAAGTTGTCGGATATACCAGATCTCGTTACTCAGTTTAAAGGAACTTTTGGTCAGTTTGCTAAAGCGCATGACAAAGTCACGGATTTGGATACAGAAAGTGCTTTGGATCACGAAGCTTACTTTAACTTTGTTGAGTCAAATTATTCAATAGTCTTGTACAAGGCAAAGGAGGTTAAACCAGTCCAATCTCAAGTTCAGTCGAGCGAGTTATCGGTTTCAAATAGCACAGTCGTAGGTTTGCTGTCTTTTCGAAAATTAGAGCTTGAGCTTTTTTCTGGAGAACCTATGAAATATCATACCTGCATAAAGTCTTTCAAGGTGACTGTAGAATCATGTCGGTTGGATCGCGACGTGCAATTGTCTAGCTTATTCCAGTATCTTGACGGTGAGCCATGTGAAAGCATAAGATTATGTTTTTTCGTGGGCAGAAGTTCTGGCTATAGTTCGACAGTGCAGACGCTCAAATAGTTATACTGGTCACCTCACCGAGTGACGCAAGACATATTGAATTTGTTACATTCCCCAAAGCCTGTCAAGTCATGTAAAGCAATCCGGCAATTGGCCAATGAGGTCAGAGGTGCTTTTTCAAATATTGGAAAGTATCGGTTGCTTATCTGAAGTTGATAGTCAAGTTGTCATCTTTGATATTGTATCACGATTGACGAACTATGTTCAAAATCGATGGTATAAACTTGAGATGAGAAGCAAAACTGAAAAGGCCACATGTTTGAAATTTAAAGATCTTGTAACTTTCGTTGAGACAATTAGCGACGAGTTTTCTAGCCCAATTATAGGCAAAAATGCTAGCATGCTTATATATCATAGGAATAACCAAATTAGTACACATGATATTCAAGTGTGTCCTACGGACAGTTTCCAGGACAGGAACAGTTCTATAGAATGTTTGTACTCTACTAAAAGTAACTTGGGTTTTGCATCTGATTTAAATACTTCAGCTGGCGCATGTAACGCTGCTGCTTCACGGTCTAGTGTTTCTAGTGTAAAATCAGACAGAACACGTCAATACCCCCCATGCAAGTTGTGCAATGGATCACATTTTGTTACAAGGTGTGACGACTTCCGTAAAATGCCAACCCATGATCGTTTAGCTTTCGTGAAAGTACATGATTTGTGCCATAACTGTTCACGATCTAAACACACGACATCTGAATGCTTAAGCAAGAATAGATGTTTTGTGTGTCAGGGCAAACACACCAGCTTTTTGCACATTGATCACGCTACATTTGCTTGTGCCACTGATGTCGACGGTTGTTTGTGCAGATCGCTAGGGTCAAGATAAACGATACATTGTGGATAAATGCTGGCCTAGTTAGTTTTAGGTCGTCAGCCTTTGTTACAAAGGGTTTGGCTAACCGTTTAAATTTGAATGGTTCAGATGTATATTACTTGCTTAAAAACAATCCATGGCGTTGCGTCTGTGGTATCAAAACATGTAGAGTTCACTGTTACATCGGCCTCAGACCAAGAAAGTGTCCATATGTCTAGAGTAAAAGTAGCTGACAGTATACCTGTGGCACAAGCATCAATCGATCCTACTGATTATCCTCATTAGCGAGATCTTGAGATCCTTCTGGATATTTATGGTCAAGCTTGGAATTGAAAATTGGTCATGATAATACAGTGTTTGATCCCGTTAGAGGTCTGTCAGGTAGATAAAAATTATCCTGTCGGTATCAGTTAGGCTGGTGCCGACAGGGCAGAACCGCTTGTACAAAGATTAGTCACATGATTGTGTGTAATTTTGTTTCAAAATCAGTCATTGAAAGCCAGAGCAACTTGGATTCACGTTTTTCTGATTTCCCTATTGTCAGCAAATTTGTTGAGAGAGACAGTGCAGTCAGTTAAGTGTCACTGTGTAACAACACAGCATCACATGATGAATTTTGTAACAATAATTCGTTGCATAATAATGTTGTGTCAGAGACAGATTCTGTAGTGTGTGACACTGACGTTCATGATAAACACTCAGAGAACGTACCTATTTCTGATATCAATAAATTATGGGAAATCGAAAATGGTTCATTCAATCTTCTCTGTCTGCTGATGACAACAGAGTTCTTGAATTGTGGGATAGCACATGTAAACTAGCAGACGTACACAACATGCTGCTCATCCCATGGAAAGATCCCAATGAGCCGCTTCCCAACAATATTTCCTTTGCAATACGACGTTTAGACAATCTTGTGAAACGCCTGACAAAGGTCAATCTTCTCTCCAGATGCGTTCAGGAGAGTAAAAAGTCAATTGATTCAAGATATGCTGAAATTATTCCCGCTCATGCTTTGTATGACTCGGATAGGATATTTTACTTGCCTCACCATGGTGTAATTAATGCTAATAAGCCAGGTAAATTACGAGTGGTGTTTGATTGCTCTGAAAATTATGCAGGGTGTTCATTAAATGAACGTTGTCTGCAAGGCCCAGACTTGGTAAACAAACTTTTGTTTGTTTTGTTTAGGTTCAGGCTACATCAATATGGCGTCCAAGGGGATACACAGAAACGTATAATCAAGTCGTGATCCCCGAATTTGACCATGACGCTCTCCGTTTTCTCTGCTCTTTTTCTTAGGTGCGTCAGCTCCAAGGGTAAAATTTCATCTCATCTTATGATGAGCAAGTCACATATTGCACCTATTAAAGATAGTCTCTCCATTCCTCAACTAGAGTTGCTGGCAGCCAAATGTGCTGTAAATTTGTATTTGATCATCAATTCAGAGCTTTGCATGGAATATGTTCCTGCATATTTTAGGACTGATTCCATGATTGTGTTGGGATATATTTAGAATGAAACTCGGCATTTTCATACATTTGTGGAGAATCGGGTTTGTTATATTAGGAATAACACCAATCCTTCGTCATGGTGTCATATTGAAAGCTGCTCTAACCCATAAGACTTGCTTACACACCCATTTTCTGTTGATTGCCAGGGTGCTTTCAAATTTCGGCGTCATGGCCCAAGATGCCTCAATACATTTACTCAATTTTGGGACAGCGAGCGTTAATCACATTCAGTACCTCGAAATGATCCAGAGGTTAAGTCATTTAAAACACAGGTAGAGACATGCAAGGTCAGCTCAGCTGATGTTCAAGGACAGCGTGAGTCAGTTTCTCCCAGTACAGTTATCACTGAATCCTGGATTGGAAGGATTAGTAATCATTACTTTTCCTGGAGTAAAATTTTGAGATGTGTAGCATGGCTACGAAAATTTGCATTTTATAACGCTCAACGTGAAGTCACACGAGGTTCACTTACTGTATGTGAACTGAATGCCGCTCACAATGTTGTCATCAGGCATTTTCAAAAAGGATGTTTTGAAAACGAAGTTGCCAGTTTAAGTTCAAAACCAAACGCTGTTTTAGATCAAGTAGCATCATGTCACTGAATCCATTTTTGGATAAAAATGGAATTCTTCTTCTAGGAGGCAGAAGAGGTGAACATCTACTTTAGTCTGTTATGTCTGTGTCATCGCTGGGCGTATCACATATTATTTTTATGAAAATGCACATCTAGGTTTAGAATTGACTCTTGAGTCTCATTTGTTCCGAGTATTGGATCACACAAGCACGTCGTTGTGTTCAACGTATGCTTAAGAATTCGTGACATGTAAAAAGTTGTATGCCAAACCAACTTCACATATTATGGCTGATTTACATCATGCGAGAATCAATCCTAATATGTCCCCATTTACACATGTAGGTATAGATGGCTTTGGTCCCAATTTCACGAACTTTTAAAGGGGTCAAAAGAAGAGATATGAGTGCATTTTTTACATGTATTAGTTCAAGGGCTTTATATAAAGAAATGTTGCATTCTCTGGAAGCAGACTCATTGTAAAATGCTCTGTGTAGGCTTATCACACGGAGAGAAAAAATTGACACCATTTACTGTGACAGCGCTGGTAACTTTGTTAAAGGTGAACATGAGTTACGTAAGGCATTCAACTTTCATACCAGGAATACTTTGAAGCAATTTGCTACTTCGAAAGCTGTTCAGTTTGTTTTCACGGTTCCTAAGGCTCCACACTGGGGTGGTAAGTGGGAGTGTTCAATCAGTGTGATACAAAGACTCCTTACAACTGTTCTTCCCCATGCTTCAACCCTTTCAGATGAAGTCTTACAGACCACATTTTGCGAAGTTGAGGACATTGCCAATAGCCGTCCTCTGACTAGGATTAATGAGGATCCCAATGATTTTGCGGCATTGAGTCCTAATACATTGCTTACATTATGTAAATATCTTAATGTCCCACCAGGTGGCTCGGCAGTTGCGGACTCTTATCGAAGTCGTTTCAGATATTCCCAACATTAAGCCAACATGTTCGAAGTGGATGGATCTTTACTTGCCTTCTTCAAACACTAGGCCTGAGTGGCGAGTGCCTATTGACAATGTAAAGGTAGGCAAGTTGGTTTTTTTAGCTGAAAAAGGTATGCATCGCGAATTGTGGCCACCTGCCATTGTCAAGGAAGTCTTTTTTGACAGAGATGGAAAGGTTCGCTCTGTTTTGTTAAAGACTAGGGTCAACGAGCTTCGTCGATCAGTACATCACCTTGTAAAATGAGAAGCAGATGTTTAAACATGGTTTACAGATAAAAGGATTGCAAGCAGTTAATGAGTAAAAATTTCTTATAAACTGTTTGACAATTATAATATATTATAGTATATGCAGTGGCTATGCTACGATATTGGTGGCGTGACTGGTAATTTGTCTTGTTATGTACTATGACACACAGGGTTATATATACATTATTTAGTCTTTAGAATTACAGCCACACACATATGTAATGATAATTGGGTATAGGATTACATTATAAGTGTTGTCCACCATAAGGATGGCTTTTTGGTTTATATGGTTTTTTTGTGACAATCATTTGTTGTATAATTAGGAAAAACGATAAATGGTAATTTGGTCTTCATCTTTGAGGGCATTTTTGCTTAAAGCGCCTGTTTTATATTATATTGACTTCTCCATATTGATAAAAAGGGGAGAGTGTCAAATGCACTCTGTCTGGATTCGAGTTAGACTTGCTCGAGTCTCACTGGACTGTCTTCCGTATTTTATTTAAAATCAAATTCATTGCAAAATGAAATTTTAAGTAAACACACGTCGTAGCCTTATTCTGTTACAAAACAACTAGGCCCTTAAACCTAGCTAATTGGCGTGGAACGTGTCTATAACCAGAAAACATAGACTCCAGCTGATAAGCGCTGGGCGGTATGCACTGTGTTTCTTATCACACAGACAAGCAAGCGGTCATCAGGCACCCTTCATAAGAAGCTGCCAATTGCGCTTCTGTGTAATGAAGGGTTAATTGCAGCACAGCGCATCAGGCGGAGGGCGTCCAGTGAGACTTGTAAAACTTGCCGGCTTGTCGCTGCTATGAATTATTCATGAGCAGTCAAGCACGTGACAGATTCAAGACCGTCTCAAATTCCTTGTATTGACTGTTGTTTATTAATCTTTACATGCAAGCACGCACCCTTTATTGTAGAGAAACGTCAGTTCTTGCCGATGGCTATTTCGATTTCGCGTTAAAATGAATATTTTCCTTCTACGATGATTTAAATGAATGACCGGGCCATTGCTTGTGACAATTTGAATGATAGAGCTTTGCAAAACTGAGCAAAAATAGGGTGATTTCATCGTCTCGATCTCGATCTTTTTTTCGTCTAAGCGCTATGTTGTTTATATTGTTAGAATACTCAGAACCTTGTCTATTTTAACAACAAGCTCTCCCATTGACTGAAACAAAAGTATTTTAGGGGAAATCCCTTCAAAACTGCTTCTATTTCAAACAGATGCGTCGCTATTTTAGTCGGAAACTACAGCCCCCAGAATCGATCACATGGGGTTCGCTGTCCAATCAAAAAGTTTTTCTACCGTTGTTTCGTTCGGTAGTACTCGCTGCCTCATGTTGTGAAGTCTGGCTTGAAAATGAAAGATGGGTGACATTTGTCACTTTGTGTGAACACAAGTGACGATTACGCACAATTTATTAAAGCAAGAAACAAAATTTAATGCTGTAAATTGGCCAGTATGATAACATACTACCACTGTACCAGTCTTTGCGTACAATACTCAATAGAGCACAGGGTCCATTTTTTTTTCACGGAAAGAGAGTAAAATACGCCAGCCGCAGGTAAACATGGCTCGGGTGAAAATACCGCTGCCGCTTGTGTTGGTGGACATCGTAACGGTGTTACATATTTTCTGTTTGTGCCACTCTGCCTGTCCAAAGGCGCTTGATCCCCATGGATTTAATAATGAAACTAATCCAATCAAAGTGATATAATACATGATTTTGTTCTTAATGTGACTGAGCTAGTAGTAATGTACAACCTACTTTCAATGGATTTGAAGGTATGATAAATCAATTACCCTCAAGTATCTGGTAATAACGTTTGACAAAAAGTAACTGGCAAGTTAATACGGCACACATTACTCAAAATACACATTTTGTCTCAGTGCATCATTTACAATATCACGCATTCATTCTAATATGAACACGCTGCTTATATTGGTCAAGTATCAGATCACCAACCAAAGGCTTCTAATTAAATTAAATTAAATAGAACTGCATATGTTTTGCAGGTAACATTTACATAAAATTGGTATATGCTTTGATATGTCAAGACATTAAAATGTTCACCGAATTGCAAACCTCACCATGACATTGTTTACAAAAAAGGACCTTTTCAGTTCAACCCGATGGCAATGATTGCGTCCCCACAAGACCTTGTGCGTTCAGATGCTGCATAAAGATGTAGAAGAGTCTCATATATGCCCAAAATGACTTCTAAATAGTGCCTGAAATAAACTGCATTTTCCACATCAAACGTTTCTTCAAACAGTAACTCATTAAGCTGCACCATTTGTTTATGGCACCACATCAAACTTGCTGCCAAATTATGGGCAGTTGTATACCTACTGGTATTATAAGCTAGTCTTACTGACTGTTTGTTTTCCCTGCGAGAACTCAAGCAAAGTGCCACGACAAAGAATGCAAAATTATAGGTTAACAGGGGAAACACACTTTTTACGGGCACAAGTACTCTGCACATTTGGGCGGATGACAGAATAAAGTCCAGGTTTATGGCAAATTATTCCATTTTGCCACTTCTTTTGGCACCATCACGTGCGTACAACAGACTAGCCCCACTTAACATAGGCTAGACCCCCATTTCTGAAAATTACCACCGATCAGCAATTCCACCTAAAAAGGACACACAAAGTATATCATTTTTTTACCATCTTTTAGTCGCACGAGACCAAATTTCTGACTGTGCGTCTGATTTCAAAGAGGACTGAGGGGTTGGAGTAGCAGGACTACTGCACGACTTAGAGCCTGCAACTTGGGGAACATAGACTAGATGTTTTCTGTTGCCAAGGGGCTTCCTTCACCAAAACACAAGTGCAAACCCACTCGAAATGAACCCAGACCTAAATCAAATTCGCAAACGTGCATATTCATCATCCAATCCCCAATGCAATGCATTGTCATGAGCCAGTTAATTTCCCATGGACAGGCTTGATGCCATGGCGTACCGAGTAAGGTCAAGGTCGCTTATGTATATCGTTATTGCACGTCCAGCACTAGAGAGTCAAGGTGATGTTTCAGCAATAATACCCAGGCGTGATGCACGGTCCAGGACAAGTGGAATGGCTGTCATAACATGACATTTGTGGCCAGCTCGAATCAATGTGGTTTTTAAGTTACTATACTACCACATGATATCATGTAATAGACCTTGTGGCAAACTGTACCCTATTGGAATATAATTAGCGTCCTTTTTCAGCACTCTTATTTGAGTTTATGGTGGAATCTCCTCTATTTACCTTATGCAGTTTATTTCGTAAAAACACCCAGGTCACAAAGATTTTGATTTAAGGGATCTGGTAGGAAGTGAACTAAGTGGTGTACTTCAGTCTGCAAAGTGTTAAAGACTACTGAGGACAATCTTGGTTTGTTAACCCTTTAACTTTTCTTTGAAAATCCTCAATCTCTTTTAACGTGTAATTAAAGGCAATACGGTAGTCTGGTCAAAAGTGGCCCACTTTGGATGTTGGGGGAGGTTCATAGCTATCAGTTCCCTGCACCAAGCAATAGTGAAACAGTAGTGACCTCATTTAAAATTACGCTATTTTAAGCATTAGCATGTTATGGTCACCAGGCATATGTGAACACGTGTGTGTGTGTGTGTGTGTGTGTGTGTATGTGTGTCTGGAAACGTCCACTGCTTATGCTATGCCACGATAATAACAGTTACCATACCCGGGGGAAGCAGTATCTGCATTATGTTGATTTGACAGCTGGTAGTGTCTGGGGTGTAAGATTCTGGGGTGGGGATCTGATATGAGGTGGGCATCTGTAGCAGTGCTTCAGAAGGGGCAGCCCCCCGTGCAAAGGCTTGGATAATCAGGTTAGCCATGTTCTGGGCACCATCAGCTGAGGATGACTACCAGGATTAACAAAATGACCAATTGTTTCATATATTCCTAAGCGTGGAAAACAACTACTGCTGAGTTTGAATATTTGTAATAGCTCAAGATCCATCATTAACAGTGTAGGCAGCTACAAGACTCTTGAAGGCACTTAAATGGGGTTTAGGAGAACATAACATAAATCTGGACAGAGTAAATGCGGCTAGGCTATCTTTTTATTAATTTTGTGTGACTACACTGTACTTTGTGTATAGTGTATGTCAAGAACGATTCTTCATTCCTTGGAATATGCATAACGTGTAGACAAATCCGGGATTATATATTACGTGATTTACTTTGTTTTTTCACCTTGATGATGGTTTTTTTCTCACGTTACATATTTTGGTGCCTTTTTATCGCATGTCACCAGCCTGCAGTGGACACAGGCCCCTGTATTGCTACCAATCTGTCTTGCTCATGGAAAAGCAAACACAAGTTTATAATCTCATGTTAGTATGTAAGTGAACAGCATATGTCTGTAAATAAATGCACCTGTCCACCAAACTCATATCTGAATCTTTCAATGTGGCAGTTCCCCGTTCAGTAGCTCGAGAGCCATCATCTGCTGTCATTTTATGCCTGATATTGACTTCTGTGCACTAAAGTATAAACTCCGCTTTCTTTCGATTCACAAAGTAACTTTTACAACCACATCACATTACAAACGCAAATGAAGCTTTTTTATATGTCGAGGCCATATATCCATATTCTTGTTAAAAACTCCGACAAGTTCGGGTAGTTGGATTTTAATTACATAGGCGAGCTGACACACTGCAGTATTGGTGATGTGATCTGCCATAAATATGCTGTCTATATTGGTAAAATCGCCACAACAATGCAGACTGTAGTTTTTGCTTGTCTTAATAACATTATGGTTTGCACCTTTGAGGATTCTGGCTAAAAATCAGAACATATTCAAGCCTTGTAGCATTCGCATTATGGCCTTTATAAAAGTAGCATATTTAAATCCTTTTCTGATACGTTAAAAATAAGCCATCATTACCATACCACACCCCGTGTGCTGAAGAGTATTTAACGAGTTTATGTGTGCAAATATACAGCTTGCAAAACGTATAAAGACAAAAACCTGGTGTAGCTAATAAATTATAAGTCATAGTGCTGAAATATGTTCAAAGGGATCTCATTTGTGTACAGCACTGTCTCGTCCCCTACCAGGTGTAATACTTATGGCCAGTGTTCTGCATAATGCATAGCCATATACCTTTTGTGGGACTGCTCGTGAAACTATTTCTACGCCAGCAGTTGCACATATCCCCATTGCATTTTCTAAAGAACATTAAAAGATCATCTCATGTACATTTAACAGGTTAGAATGATAAAAACAGTTGACTCAGTAACGTTGTTAAAACTCTTATTCACCAGAGTGGAAAAAGTCGCAACAGTCAGAGGCCACAAGTTTAAATTGGTTAATTTACTAAACCTTGCTTGTGTCGACTAGATCATCAAACGCTTGTATAGACACATCAGCAGAAATGTCTTCCAGGGCAACAGCTTTGCTAGCATGGTGGAGGGTAGTGGTGATGGTGGTGGAGGCGGTGGGGATCATGAAGTCATGCAGGTGTTCTATAATTACGTCGTCAAAAAGAAGCATAGCAGTACCAATATTATTTTTCCAATGGATGCCTATCCACATCAGCTTGTCATCTTTAGTATCAAAGATAAGTTGCAATCCACTTTCATTAGAAATCAAAATGGTTTGACCTGCAAAATAACCTCTGCTGAATGACACATCACTATATATAGTATCGCAAGAGGTTTGGGCCGCTACATCGCCTTTAAACCAACAATGTCTAGTATGTCAGGGTGCTTATTTAAAAAAAAAAACTGTTCATGTTATGACTATTCCCCATTATTCATTTTTACAACTAGACGACAACTGCACGCAAGTGAAAGATTTCTCTTTCAAATGGAATACAAGTCGTAACTAGAATGGAAGAAAAAAGATGAGTATGATCCAGTTAGGGAAGCACACCATGGCAGAAATGAGACATGTGTCCCATAGAATATACAGTCTTCACTGCCAGCAGAAGTAAGTGAGAAAGTCACAAGATATTGTCATGTGTTATTTTTCCTCAATATGCTACATGGTATGGAAACAATACAGTCTATTGACTTAAAAGTATATTTTCTTGAATTTGATAGATCTTACTTAAGTCCTTCAAATGCGTTTAGAGCCTAATTAAAGTTTAAATTCGTAAACACCCTAACATTTAGCAACTGATTAACTTATGTGATAGCGTCATTGCTGTTTAGCATGAAAGTATTTCACAACTATTAATCCTGCATCAACAGTAAAAGTAATAGTAATTTTATTAGGCCTCTAAGGCTGGAGCAATAAAGCATGCGTTCAATTCACATCAAGGTACAGACCACAGTACAATAAAGCATAACTCATCTGTACATGAAACAAACATCGGATACCCCACAGGACTTAATACGTAATACTACGTGAATGTTTTTCACATATAAAAATAATCAGAACCCCGAAATATAGGATTTCGTTAAAAGATCCTCAACTGTCTCTGCTGGCTGTATGGGTTTTCAAAGCCCTTCTGTAATAAAAATTTCAATAAAAAAATCCACGGCGTCTCTGGTTTGTAGTTTGCAGTAATGAGGCATGCCTTCCATACTGGAAGTGTTGTGAAACAGAAAATCCAGTGGAGGCATGCCGAGTTTAACCTAATTAGTGAATTAAGAGTTTGTGTGACTGTCTCACCCTGTGTCATATACCCTGACAAGGGCAGAAATGTGGTATTATACACTAGATTGATTAGAAAATGGTGAAACAATTTCTCGTTTTATACTACAACAGATCTTGGATATATTCAATGTCTGAAGGATTGCCGAGAAGTGATCACACATAAAGATTCTCACTTGGCCCATCGATTATTGCTGCTTGAGTGGATGGAAGGTTATTTCACTGAAATTCCGACACATATATAATTCCAAATCCACATGCATGTAAAAGATGGGATCCCCCAAAATATTTCAAACATGGGGCTTGGTGTCTAACAGGAATAGCATACACCTGCACTATATTATCTAAGCCGCAAATGACTGGCCTCTGTGATTCGCTATGACGCATGTGAGACAAAATTAATGCCAGATTGAAATTCACATGAAGGATTTCTACTTCTCTGTTTTTGTTCAGTGGTTGATGCCAATAACGTGATGTTCACAGCGTATGCAAACCAATTATGCAAAAGCTTTCGAACTTTCTTATGATTGAATAAATAATGTTTATTTAGAATCACTAGATCTCACACTTTCTTATTCACGTAATTTAAAAAAAAAATCCAAGGAGAACAGGTTTAAGCCACTTCACTTCAACAAGCAATTTTATAGTTGCATTGAATTATATATCATGTAAAGCCGATCCACTTTTCGTCAATTATGGAAAAGCTTAAACAGGGTTAATGGAGTGGATTGCTCAATGAAGTAATATATATATATATATATATATATATATATATATATATATATATATATATATATATATATATATGTATATTTATATACATATATATGTATGTATATATATATATATATATATGTGTGTGTGTGTGTGTGTATCTTTTAATATGTAAATCATTGTTGATTCAAACGCATGAACCAAAACCAGTTATTATTATTATTATTATTATTATTATTATTATTATTATGTAGTAGTAGTAGTAGTAGTAGTAGTAGTAGTAGTAGTAGTAGTAGTAGTAGTAGTAGTAGTAGTAGTAGTAGTAGTAGTAGTAGTAGTACAGTTCATATAATCGTATTTTGGTGCAATTTGGTTCACGCAATGTATTACTTATACTTTAATTCCAAGGCACTGACTATAGCCAATGCAACCTGTGAGAAAGTGCCATCAATAAAATGGAAAACTTAGGGTAATTTTCAGAAATTCCACCCACCAAATATTTCATAAAGTATTTTGATAAAGTGTTAAGTTGATGCATTTAGTATTTAAAAGTAAATAAAAGTATTATGTTTTGCGTATCTAGTTCTTTTAATCACATCTTTATACAATGTTAAATTAATTGAATTTATTAAATCAAAGTGTACTTAGCTACAATATTGTAAATGCCACCTAGTGGCCATGTCAGAAGTATGTTATGGATACCTCATTCAGTGTAAAGCAGAAAATAATGTTTTGCAACATTACACTAAAACTTTCCGTGAAACGTGATTTTGTTCCGATGTTACAAATTTATTCTTAAAAGTGGTGACGCGTGTTAATGCATCCTTGCATTCGCCTCTGGAACTGGAGTTAAAAGGATACTCCAAAGATCACTTGTGTCCAAGTGTCAAGCAAAATGTGCTTTTGTCCTACAAATGTGATTGATTTTAAACAGATTTATAAATTGTGAAATTTTCTTTCAGAGGTTGCTAAATATGAGATAAATGTACATAATTTAGTCTGTTTTGCTGTATCTCTCACCACAGATTGTCGGTTGACAGAACAACAGCATGACGGACACACATCAGGTTAATTTTTTTCTGAGAATTATATTGGCATGGCACATATTATCCGCAGAAATAAAATTGCGAAAATTGTTAGGAATTAAGATATGTAATCCATGCTATCAGTTATTTCCAAAGATCAGAGCATGCAGGGCACCTATTTGGGACGTATTTATAGCTAGTTTGTTAGCAGAGACTGAGAGAGTACCCTCGATTTCTTAGATGTGATGTAATCCCGCAATCTCTGCATATAATCTTCAAGGAATGCTCTCTTTAGCTTCATAATTGAAATGTTATTGGGTTTCAGTTACTGAAGTGTATATTCTTAAGCTGAAAGGACGATTGCGAAATTTAATGCATAATATTCCAGTTATTTGGTTAAATTTATGAACACTCATGTCATAATTATGCACAATTTATATTCATTCATTCAAAGTTAAGATGGATAATACAAAACGCTCGATTTTAATTATAGTTTCTAGAATTCTGGTTGTATGTAACATTAATTTGCCTGGATCTGCTGTTGCTAAAAATTTGCACAACGGATATTATATCATAAATTCGGTTTTTGTTAACCATGTCCTTCAGTTCTGCTTGAGAACATCAATGTTCAGAACGGATTCATTATTATTTGCAATAAAGTACACAAAGAAATGTACCTTGCACAACAAAGGCCAACTTCTGGACTTGACAAATACACCAGCAGGATCATCCATAAGACGTCACTTAAGCCACCCGCTGGGTCAGGTTATATGGAGTGACAACGCCAGACACGGAAAGCCTGGAACATTATCTGTAAAATTTCAAGCAGAGAGCCAACATGCATGGAGCATAACAGTCAACGACTTGTCTTTCTCAACTAATTTTGTTCTTTTCTCATTACTTGATGGATGTTTAATTCCACTGATTCGTATTGAAGAAAATATAGATTATGACTACCAACTACCAACACATTTATCCGTGACAATCAGTGACCTCGTTAGGTTAAACAACTTGAATACACGATCACTTGAAAGCACCGTTTGTGTCTCCTTGATTACACGCAAATTCACCTTTTCTCCAAGGATACACTTAATATACCAGAAGATACATAAGGAAGACATTAATAGTAGACATTTTCGTCTTTCTGATTATGTGAATTATATCTTACATTTATGTTCACCTGGCTTACATTGGGTACAAAAAGTTAGCTTGTACAAGCTACTGCAATTGCAATGTGTGACAATGCGCTTCATTGTTTGTACTCCTCGCAATGCTAATCTGTTAAATACAAACTGGCAGGCTTTTACACAACGATTCCTCGTAGCTCCATGTGGAAATATACATCATATTCATGACTATTCAGTGTATCCTAATATTGATGCCAAACTTGCATCCCAGCTATTTTTCCTTACTTCATGGCTTGTAATATCTTTTGAAAATCATTTGGTTTATGTGATGTTTCTGAGTGTAAATATATCGTTTGCTGGCACATTCTGTCGACTTATAGCTGTAGAATCATATGACATCAACGGAAACCAATCTGCAATGATTAACCGGTTATGTGGCCAGAATCCAGTCAGGCATTTGTACACCACGTCATCTTCATTGTTGATCAAATTTGCTGGTGTTCTAAAAAGACAAGTTGTCCAAACTCTGTTCTTTGTGTATTCGTGTGTGCAGAAAGATTTATTCCCTCCAAAGGAAACGAAGACTATTTCAGCAAATCCATTCAATTTAGCAAGGGATGCAAAGTTTAAAAAGATAAGTTTGTTTGTTAGAATAGCTCAAGAGTCGTGTTCCACAATAGAATTGACAGGACATTTCAAATGTACCTTTTCCTATTATATAAGTCTTAATGGTGGACCCTGCAATGTATCGATGGTTTATTTTCACAAAAATGTTTCCAATGACAGAATATATGTCATTCACAGAATAAGTATAACTGATCTTTTTTATTTCACCGCTGAGCTCTGCTGCTATTTATTTTTTTCAAACAATTCTTTTTTTTCCATCTTTATGCAAAAGCGTATGGCACCCATTGACACCTACAGCAGACATTTTCTGTCCCTCAACGAAAGGATTACTGGAGATGATAATCGACCACCCATCATCCCGGGGGTACATTTTCATCACGATGGACCAATATTATCAGGAATTGTGCTTAAGGCACCTAAAAATCTATACCTGAATATATCAATTCAAATGCTTGCAACAAAAGGACCAGACATTTTTCGATGCTTTTATAATGGAATCATACTTTATGATGGCAGTAACTTCACTGAAGCTGCTAGGTTTGGACCATTTTGTAGCACAATGAAAGATCTGTATGCAAACTCAAAATGGCCACCATTTGTCTCTCCAGGATCAACGTATTTCATTTTAATTTATTTGTGCAGCAGGGAAGAAAGAATATTGCTTAAGATTCAGGTGCACGTTACCAGTTGTTATGGCGTCCAAACACAAAATTTTAGCAGTAGTCCAGTTAGTTCAATGATGTCATCTTTAATGTCTCAAATTATCAACAATAAAATTCAATGGAATCGTGAGGAGTACCAATGGCATCTCAACATGATAAAAATAAATTGTATAGTAGTATCCCAACTTCCAGCACATCTTTGGCAGCGAAAAGTTCAAACTGATTTCCGGCTATTGGTATCGAGCAAGGCACCAACAGGTTTTGTCATAGAAAGTAGCTTAAATTCTGAATTTTGCAGGACAACTTACCCGAAAAAAAAATTCAAAATTCAGACTAACCAAATTCAAATAAATTTCTGTACGAGAGTACACGTTAGCAGCTTTAAATACTTGCTGTTCTTCAATCGTCTGAGAGTCAACCTTGATCACTACCATATATCTGTTACAATTGCAGCCATTCAAATGGAGAGAAGCCTGTTTCAATGTACACCCGGGATATGGAATGCAAGTATAGCCCTGGAAAATTTACACCAAAATATTTATTTGTACATTTTGCCCCATTCCACGGTAGCACTGTTCTCGGTCATTGGTGCGTGCCATGGGTGCAGCCCATTTTCAACATTCATTGCAAATGTTAAACAGTTTTGCAGCCATGTATATGATATACACTTAACCATGTATACACAACATATAACACGCAGAGCTCGATTTCACAATAAATTCAGTATGGGCCGTTCATTGTGTCAGACTAAATGGGACTGGGTGATTCGAGGGTTGCTAGACTTCACCATCAAAACGAGATTGACCCCAAATTTACCCACTTATATAAGAACTTGGTATATGCTCGAGATAGACAATTCCAGGCAATATGGATCATGTGGGTTAAATTTGACACTGCGTGCCAGGAAAGAATTGGAAAAGGATATTGAACTTATGGAATTAAACTTGCTGTGGCATCGTTTTACTCATAAAATTAAATACTTCACAATGGATGCATACTTATGGAAACTGACAGCTTCCATGAGCTGGCAACAAGCTTTCTCCTATTGCAAGAGTATTGGATCTTATCTTTTCACTCCCAATGACAAAAATGAAGAACGAAAAATAATTGCTTCAATACTAAACACACATTTGACTAAAGTTCAGTTTTATTTGGCAACTCTTGAAGCATCCATGATTTATATTGGGTTAAAAGTCAATAACTCCCAGGTAGCTGCTTTTGGTTCAAAACATTCAGTGCAAAAGTAATGATTGTATGAGTCACTTCTGTTTCCTATATTTTTAAACCATTTAAAAGGTCCCTCATTCAGGTAATAGTATACCGTTGGTTGTGGACAAGATAAACATGCTCTAGTTCAAAAGCTTTCCTTTGCACATTTTTGATGCACTATTTCCAATCAGGGCAACAAACGTTTTGATGAGGTCTTCAATTTAGCACAGATGCGCAACAGTCATTATTGTCAAGAATCACTCGAACATTGGTGTTAGTTTCTTTCAGGCTTATTGAGGGCTCTGTGATAAACAAAACTGCATTGCATGACTAAAAAAAAAAATATGAATGTGGATGGCCATATCTAATCCACATTTTATCCCACAACCATAAAACATTAACGTACACAGTTTACAATAAAAAAAAATAGCTTAGCCCTACTCAAGTTCCCCTTGTAAGAAAAAGAGAATAATAACACAAAACAAACATGCCAATGTTGCTATTGGTAAAATATACGGTGACTAGACAGACTGCAAGGCAACATGGTCACAGAAGTCATTCATGCAATGCAGCGATCACAAAAGACCCCCCCCCAAAAAAAAACAAAAAAACAAAAACAAAAAAAAAAAACAAACAAACAAACAAAAAAAAAAACAATACAAAACAAAAACAAAAACAAAAACAAAAACAAAACCAAAAAAAAAGAAAGAAGAGGTACAGTAGCGACTGAAAGTAACTTAACCTCTGCGCGCGAGCAACCCGCGAGCAATTTGCGAGCACGGCCAGCAATTGCCCCTGAGCAACCCGCGGGTTAATTACAGATTGAGTCCGTGTGTTAATGCGGGTGCCCGAGCGGGCGGGCGCGGATGCGGGCATGGGTTGCCCCCGAGCATTAATGCGTGTCTGTTTGGCCCGCGAGCTCAGCTGCGCCAAGATGAAGTTGACAACGTCTATTTACCTGCATGATATTATACAGTTTGTACGTACATGTACATGTACAGTTATATATTTCTCTCATTTGGGAAATATAACGAGTATGATGAGGATCGTTACTCACTTTTTCATTTTTTTTTTTCATTTCATAGAAGCCAACATTTGCTTCTCTCTTAAACTCAGAAAAGTATGAGAAGCAGATGACTCACATTTACACAAACACATACACACATTACTGTTATGTAATCCGAGTATACAGCTCTGAATTTTCCAACTGATTACATTATTTAGTTGCTATTTAATATGTTGACACGTCCTATTTTATAAATGACACACAAGTATTAACACTTCATACATTTATTTTACAAGACTATATATACAGGAGCAATGTTGACCACAGTCAAAAGAGGGCACAAAAAAGTAACATTGCAAAATCTTGACGGAGCATGTGCTGTGCCTTTTTTCCCCTTGTTTATTTTTGGGGGGGTGGTTTTTGTTTTTTTGTTTTTGTTGTATTAGCCCGGGGCCTATACACAATAAACTTATCGTATCGTATCTTATCAAACACACACACTTGTAGCGTGTCAGTAGTGGGGATACATCGTTTTTCACCTCATAAGACATATAATTGGGAACATCATCAAGTGGGGACACACACTTCAACTGGGGACTCCCGTTCTTTACTGTCCAACCAAAGACAGAAACCAATGGTCTTTTCCGCACAACAGGGGCAATCCTCATTATCCAAGTGGGGCAATTTTAACATGGTGTTTAAATAACAGATATGTGTGACTTCTTTCATATGCAGAATAGTAGAGAAGTGGAAGTCATCGGTTCAAAAATAGCCCCAGTTAGTTTGGAAAGAACAGAAATGTGTCCCCAATCGTAGGGTGTTACAAACCTACACTGTCACACACACACACTAACGTACACATACTTGCATGTGTATCCCCAGGAGGTATATTTTAGCAAGGAGGGTAGCCTCCTGCCCTCCTTGATTTTAGTGTTAGTTTAAACGTATTTAATTATACTGGATAGCCCAATAGTACAAACATTGTCTAATTTAGGGATTTTCCAGAGACAGAGACGTGCAATAATATATACAAGACTCACAGGACACTACAAATCATGATAATATACTATGAGATGACCGTGCATGATATAAATTTGACTACAAATACTCATATAGCCTTCATACAACAATTGAACAATACGTGTACACAGATGCATGCAAACAAGCTTACGCACATGTTTACACACCCATATGCGATGACTATAGGTGGTGAGCGAAAGGGAGATACTGGCCCGACCATAATCTCCCGCTCCCGGTGTTCCACGACATGGCCCGCCGGGGGTCAGGCGACACATGATGCACGAATGCATACCACTGGGCACGGTCGAAGCACTATGGCGGCATACACATGCTGCCACCGTGAAGCCACCATTGCACCCAGCAGTTTGGGTGTTCCTTCCCTGCCTGGCAAATGTCAACCACTGTGGTCCTATGGGAGCGCAAGGCATTTCCCCAACATTAAATTACAGAGATATATAAATATTCTGACCGGTTTCCCAGAGCATATCTTAATACCAATGTCAGCGAAAGTTTCGTGTTCTTGGTTTGTTGGCTTGTCTGCTTAGCAGGCCTTAGCAGACCCAAGCAAGCCAGATAGAAAGATGGCACGAGAGGCTAAGCAGGCACGGGACTAGCCCCTTTCTAATTTTCTGATGTATGTAAAAGACTGTTAGCCATAATTTCACCCCCGATTTACTATTTACCAGTTCAGTGGCAAGCGTTAGACCATGGACTAGGTCCATAGTTAGACTGAGTCCGTACCCAAAGTTCCAATGGTATTTGTTTCTTGTCCTGAAAAATATGATGTAGCAAAATTTCAAAAGTCACTCAGCAGGTAACAGTTTGGGGGCAAGGTTTTCTTTGTCGGAGTGACTATTTTCACCGTACTGTGAGAATAGTGTTTTGTCTGTTCTCACCGTACGGTGAGAATTGTGTTTTGTCTATTTTCACCGTACAGTGATGATAAAATTTGGTATATATTCATCTAATGGTGAGAATAGGGGCTGCTCTATTTCTAACGTACGGCGATGAAAAGAAGTCAACCAGGGAAGAATATTTTGGAAAAGCATTGTGTGATCATATTACACACAAACAGAATTGGAACAAACATTTGCTGAAATAATAAAAAGGCCTAACATCCAAGTTGAGCATGGTTTAAAATGAGATCTGCCGAGGTGTTGTTTTACCTTTTATTATTTTATAGTTTTTATAGAGCCAACACTGTATTTTCATGTGAAAAGGCAAAAATTTAGGTAACAAGACAAAGTAGGAACTTTTTTAATATTGTCACAGATAAAAGTAACTGCATTTAAGGGTAACTTATAGATCTATCTTGTTATGACTTTAGTTAAGGATCGCATTAAAAAATCCACGAAGCAACAAAAATGAAAGACTCATGGGTGGGTGGAGTAAATTCATATACATTAATTTGAGATGTTAAAAAGCCTAGCATTAAATGCTGTCACGGTGCCAAGGTAATTGCTTTACAGTAAACCCTCCGTAAGTGGGCACTTTGCTTTGGTCCCGTTTCCTATTGACTATACTATAAAGCTAGCTATCTCCCTAAAGTACGCATTCCTGCATTCTTAATTTGCCTCAGTTCTATGCAACAAGCCATAACCATAAATTTGCGAAAAGGCTCTGAATTTCAATTTCCAGATGGTGAAAATAGAGACGCCTCTATCCTCACCGTGAAAATATACAAATCTGTACCATCACCGACATACGGTGAAAATAGACCAAACCCTATCCTCACCGTACCGTGAAAATAGACAAAACTCATTCCAAACGCTATTCTCACCGCACGGTGAAAATAGGCCAAACGCTATTCTCACTGTACGGTGAAAATAGCATCGTTCTTTCTTTTTTTATTTCGTTTGATTTAAACATTTTTGTTCATTCTGGATAGCCCCACAGTACAAAAAGTTGAGTAATGCAATGGGTTCTCCAGACAGGGAGCGACAAAACAGAATACGTACAACATGCAAGGGACATCACAAAATTACCTAAGCGTATGTTACACTAATGAATGTATCAACACAGATTGTTGGATAATCAATCAGTAAATAACTTGAGAACAAAATAATGACATAGTGTCGACTAATGACCAGAAAAATGAGAGAAAATAGTTAAATTACATCACCACCTATCCAATTTACATTTGATTACACCCCCGCCCCCCATCGGGGGTGGGTAGGCTTAATTAGGAACTGGAAGGATCACAATAAAAACTGTCTTGTTTCAGCGATATAGTACTGAACTGTTATAAAAATTGTTTGAAGCAGATCAAGCTCTGTGTTACCCCAGGGGGAGAAAATATAATTTGGGAGGCAACATCGGATAGCTCTTTGTCACGCTAGTTACAAAAAGTACTGAAGTTTGAAAAATGCAAGGATAACGATGAGCAGGGAAAAGAATTTGTTTAATGTTAATTTCAAGTCTGTTAAGTTTAAGGTTATACAATTTTATGTAAACTAGAATAAACATATTGCATTCTAGATCCACCACTTGCATGTAAATGGAATTCTGCCTTTCAGATCTTTGATTACATTAGGACACCGTTCCTATCTGCATGTACAAGCAGGTCGGCGTCGAGACTGAGAGCACTGGCGGCTCAACAGTGGCAGTGTGAGTTAGCAGCCAGAGTGCTTCGGCCGTGCCCAGCAAGCTATAACCTCCCCTTCAGTCGCTCCCTGTGCTGAGGACGCATTAGCTTGCTACTAAGTATATTGGTGTATATATGCATGTTTTCTTAATTGGATTGGCATGTTAGACATTGTTTTTGTTGTTTAACTGTATTACAGCATGTCTACCTGAGTACATAGTCACATGTTTGTACATTGTATTGTCCTATGCGTCTTGTATATATCATTTTGTGCGTCTCCGTGTCTGGAAAACCCCTAGATTAGTTACATTTCATGTACTATCGGGTAATCCAGTGAAAATAAATATGTTTAAACTAAACTAAACTAAACTGTGTTGATGCTGTAGCTTTATCTCCACGGATCGGTGCCCAAGGTGTGCTAAATGCATGACACCTTGATAAGGCACTTTCGGCTCTTTCAAGTTTGTACAATCACTGCCTGCTTGGTTGCCTGAGAAGCAGTCTCTTTTTGTTTGTTTGCTTGTTTGTTTGTTTGTTTGCTTGTTTTTAATGTTCTGATGTTTGTATACAGATAAATTTCCCTGGAGGTAGAAAGCCCGCTTCACAGATAACCTGCTTGGAAGACCAAGCGCCCTGGACTGATGACTGGGTCCAATAGCCAGATCAAAATGGCATGAGTCAGCTAAGGAGGCAAACTCAGTCACCGTCTGCTATAGAAATACCCCAACTAATGTTTGGCGATAGTAATGGCCCAAAAGTAAAAGCGTCATTTTTAAGGAAAAACTAAGCAAACCCCTCCTTGTATTTCCTGACACATTAATGACGGGCTTTAACATTCACACTGTAATGCAGGTAGTTCGCGGGCTGAATGACTTCGCAGGCAGGCAACCTTGAATGTGACTCGTTCTGGTCGAGCATCACTGTGGAATTGCCTATCCCTTGCTATTAACAAAGAGGTAGAAACCAACATCTTGAGATATACAATGTAGTTTAAAATAACTGCTGTTTTCAGTTTGCATCTGTTATTGCCTCGGAAGATAGACTGTGGCTCCTCCAGAGTGTTTTTACCTCGTTACAGTAGAGCAAGGAAGTATTAAATAACGGTAATACCTCCATGAGCAGAGCGCCAACAATCTTGTTCAACAGCGATGCCGCCCTGCCCCCTAACTCGGGGATACTACGGGTACGCATGATCGTTCCAGTTTAGTTGGGAGAAAGGGGGTCAATTTAGAGCAACTTTGCGGTGGGAAAATTTATAATTTAGGGGTGTTTTTTCCAAGTAATCTCCGCGTAATTGTCTGATAGGGTCTCAAATTAAAAACATCCGCGAAATTGTTTTTGATCAGTTGGTTTGTCCATAACCTTCAGGAACATTTTCCGGTGTCAGAATATGTCGGATATCTGAGTGTCGTTATAATGAGGTTTCAGTGCAATAAGTAATGATGTACCTTTATAAAACTGCCCTGTGTCCAATTTTTTAATGGAGATCCTCCCGATTAGTATATCTTTTACAATCAGGTGGTGATCAATTTTTAGAAACAATCAAATTAATGTCTGAATTGCCATGCATGTACCATCCATGGTCAATCATGAAGACGATAAAAGCTATTAAAGTACAAAGGAAAAAGGTAATTTGGCTCCTTTGTGTATCTTTTTTTTGCTGCGGTTATGTGAAGTCGTGCATATCGTTACAAAAGTAAACTGTTGCGATCTTCCTTGCGATGTACATGAAAACGAAAATTTCATTGTACTTGTAGTAATATACTTTTTTTAACTTGTCCTGTGGAAATTGAAAGAAGCAAGTCAATATTTTCATGAGCCAAATATTTATATTTGAATAAGTATTATAGGTAAGTAATAAACAACACCCATTTCCTTGAAGTCAAGCCCAATCTATACGGGTGACGCAAAATCTCCATGTGAAAGAGGTGTTGAAAAATAATATGTTTATAAACACTAGGATTATATTGATTTTGTCAAAACAAGTGTTTTTTATGTCACTTTGAATGTGGACTTATAAACAAAGGAACGTAATAAGTATAGATGCAACAAGTTTTGCCAATTTCAAAGTTCTCTCTCCTTCCCATTCTGGGCTCCGTGGCGTGACATAGTGTCTATTTTGCTGTGTTAACCTATTGCTCCTGTGGCACTCCACGCTCCCCCCCCCCCCCCAAAAAAAAAGGAAAAGTGGTCTGCTCATGGAAACACAGTTTGTTTCTGCGCAGTTAATTGACACTTGAGAGAAGGGGAGTAAGGGGGGGGGGGGTCAGTACGCTGGTACAGGTAATTATTTTTGTAGAGTACGTAGTACGGAGAATAAAAATCTTTCCAAATTTTGGATAGTACGAAGTACGTAAAATAAGAGGGCTTCCAGTACGCCAGTACGGTAAAGAAAAAGCCCCAGTACGCTAGTACGGGAAACCCCTTTCCCACGCTCTTGAGATGATACAACTTGTCTGGTGGTTACAACCCTCCTCCCCCGCCCCCATTAAATTAAGAAATATGAATGTATGAATCAATAAATCAGTAAGTGCAGTGTAGTACGTGACTTGATTGCCGTCTAATTGAGCTAATTTCCTTATCTCGAGTACTTCATGACTGCCATACGCACTGCTATTTTGCGATACCCGCTTCATGGTTTTTGCCGAGATGCAACCTGGCGGACCAATGAAATTCTGCAGACCAAATTGACCAGCTGCCAATAACGATGGAGTCTCAGGCTAATTTCAGTTACCATTTGCGCGCCAACATGCAAAGAGAGCATAATATTACGAAAACCATGAATATATAATATACGTTTTGCACAATGGCAAATTTGGGCTTTCCCTCGTCACCTGACTTCACTTTAAATTCGAAACTGCCATGAGTGGAAAAGTACATTAAACTTTCGAGAGGGATTGCCGTGAAATTAATTTAACACATATACCTGTATACCGGTCTTGGCATGTGATGGTTCATGGCATCGGTGCTTCAATTGGAATTTGAACAATTTTGGATGCAGGACAATCAAATTTGCTTCATTGATACTGAAAAGGTACTATTTTGCGGGGGGGGGGCGTTGTGGTTTTTTTTTTTGGTTTTTTTTTTTGTTTTGTTTTGTTTTTTTTTTTTGTTTTGTTTGTTTGTTTGTTTGTTTGTTTTGTTTTGTTCTTTGGTTTTTTGGTGGTAGTTTGCCCTTCCCATTCTGGGCTCATTTGCGTGATAAAGTGTCCATCTTGTAGTGTTAACCGATTGCTCCTGTGAAGCTCCACGCTCAAACAAACAAACAAAAAAACAAAAAACAAAAAAAAGGAAAAGTGGTATGTTCATGGAAACAAAGTTTGTTTCTGCGCTGTAAATATAAATTTTCCTTGACACTTGAGATGATACAACTTGTCTGGTAGTTACAACCCACCCACCCTGCCCCCATTAGATAAAGAAATATGAATGTATGAATCAATCAATCAATCAGTAAGTCCAGTGCAGTACACGACTTGATTGCCGTCTAATTGAGCTAATTTCCGTATCTCGAGTACTTCATGACTGCCATACGCACTGCAATTTTCCGATACCCCCTTTATGGTTATTGCCGAGATGCAACCTGGCAGACCAAAGTGATGCTGTCCCCAATGCTCCATGCGTACCCACAGCCCCTGGGTAATGAAATTCTGCTGACCACACTGACCAGCTTCCAATAACAATGGAGTCTGGGGCTAATTGGTAGACGGGGGTGGGGTGGTTGCATAAGTTTTTTGGGGGGTGGGTGGGGGGTTGGGTGGGGGTGGGGGATGGTAGTTAGTCGTGATCGCCCATATTGAAGTGACTTGCATTTTAAGTACATAGTAATGAGTTCTGGGAGAAAAAAAAATATTCATCAGTTCTTATGAATGCCAACACTGCAAAAACAAAAACTCACATTTACATGAACATGTATGCAGCATTAGAGACTGGATACATGCAACCAAGAGGTCCAAAAAATTCCAGAAATCCACGTTCTTTAACTTTATCCCAATAACCGGGAGGGGGGGGGGCTTGTCTCGTTATCGAATTTACCAGCCAGATTTCAGTGGTGCCTTAAGCCATGTGCTAGGGTTTGTTTGATTTGGCTACAATATTGTAAAAACGGCTATTGAATTTTAATGTAAATTTATAAGAACATGGTCAAAATCTGTAGCGATTGCAGTCTTATTTCCCGGTTTGGCTTCAAATTTTGAAGGCGTTGATACATCCCAGCTAGCCAAGCTTATCTCTACTGAGTAAGAATCGATCATTTGTAGATCTAACGTTAGAACAATATGGTCTGATTGTATTCACAAGTGCATGGAATATTTACAGTTTTTCATAGACTCATGGACCAGGTGATAACAGAGCACAATATGCGGGGGCATCTTGGAGCTAGGAAACATTTGCATCGTGGTTCCTAAATTGTTCTCAAATTTGGCTCCTTTCCGAAATAAACACACATGAGTCCAATCAATTATTAGCAGTGTACTTCTTTCAACAATTAACATGTAAATTACTCCATTCACATTCAATAGTTACCCTTCTCTCGAATGTACAGCAAAATAAAATCGACTTGGGCGTGACATCTACTTCCCCGGTAGTCACAAGCAGGCCTAACATATGTGCAGAAATAATAATTATGTGGCAAACGGAAAAAGACATACTCAAATAAGCCTATATGTACAGACGGATACTAGCCACTATCATTCTTTTTTTTGGGGGGGGGGGGAGGGGGACTTGTTGAGATGTGCTGGGGGGGGGGTACATTTCCAGTTAGATAAAGAATAAGTTTAAAGACTGAAATATAGTATGTATATAAAAGGCTTATCCTGCTGGTCTTTCCAGTGTGCCCGCGGGTTAGTCAGTACCCGCGAGCACATGGAACTCCCGGGTGAGCGTGAGGGTGCTTGCGAGCAAGGGTGCGGGTAGATCAGAAAACAACTGCGAGCAACCCGGGGGTGCGAGCCCGAGCAAAGTGTGAGCAAAGTGTGAGCAAAGTGTGAGCAAAGTGCGAGCAATTTGCGAGTGCGCGCAAATTTTGGTTAAGTTACTTTCAGTCGCTACTGTAAATATGCATTTGAAAAAACTGTTTTACTAATTACATTACACAGAGTACAACAAATAGTAAAATATATTATGAAAGAACAAAGATATGTTTTGAAAGTAGTTTTGGGTTGCCAAATTTACAGGTCAGTATGGGGTGTAGCTGATCTGTATTCTTGTATACCTTAAAATGTTGTTTCGTCAGGTAGAGAAATAATCTGCTGAACCATGTAAAACAATTTTTGACATACATGGAGCCAGGAAAAAATAGTTTATCGTGGCTGCGATCAGTTGATCGTATAAAAAGGACAAGCGAAAAATACATGCCACGTGTCCTCATTATCCGATCCACTGGCGCAACTAATTGTCTCTTTAATGCCAATTATTCAAGGATGGGAATTCAGTTGAGTAGCGCTCCTATGAAACTGGGTGCGAAGGGTCGAGAAAAAAAAATGTCAGCTACATTAAGAGGTTCAGGACACTGTACAGGTCTCGTAATAGTTGAAAGAATTTCAGACCTTAATTTCTGGACCGAGGCTGCATGATGAATATCTTAAGGTAATTCATTCTTTGTTTGTTGTTCACAAGTTGTGTCAAGTTTGCCAAGTTCCATTTTAGATGAACACTCTGACATTTCTTTTGTTCTTCTCACTTGGGATCTTTGTTGGTGTCGAAAATCACTTGTAACCTGCATTCACTAGTGATTTTCCACACCAACAGTGATCCTTCGTAAAACAAAATTGTCAGACCCTCTCAGCCATATATTATATTGTATGTAACCAATCAAATTTTAATGAATAAATGAGAGAATAAACATATTCACACGGGATGGGTTTCCTGGCCTCAAGCACCCAAAACTTGTAGATGTGCTGGAAGCAAGAGCAATTTTAGAAACATATTGCTGTCACACAAACGATATGATAAAGGGCACTCAGACCTGAATTCCATGGATATTGAGTGGCAAAACATGTTCTCTATGTGATACATTTATGAGCTGCTCATAGGGCCAGAATAATCAAAAAGTCATATGCCATGATTACACAGCTTTCTTCCACTTGAGCACATTCTGACAGTGTAAAATATTGGACGGCTGTCTGGAAGCCCCTTATTGTAAGGACAAAATGACAACAGTGACAGCTGCTGTACTCATTTTTCGTAATTTGAAAGCAAGTTTAGTAAAATTTTGAAGGTTTTTCTGACCTCTTGTGGAAGAATTTGTGCTCCAATTGCCGGTAGCATACTGCAAGATTTGACGTACTATAAACTATTGCTCCAAGCTAACTTTCGATAAGCTATCAGAACGCTGTCATAGGTAAAGGTCAAAAGATCTTCATCCGTGACTCCACTTTCAACTACAATTGTGAACTGCACCGATGTCGTTGCCATGCTAAGCTAGAATGAAGTAAGGTCAGCAGAAATGCATTCCTGTGTCAATTTTTAATTCGAAAACTACGTTTTCCTTCAATAGTTGCATGCATATGATTTCCAGAGGACTGGGTTTTTTGTTTGTTTGTTTGTTTTGTTTTGTTTTTTGTTTTTGGACACAGATAGAGCTTTCCATAAGAACTATAATATTTTATTTAAACGGTACTGTAGTGTAAAACTAAGAGAGTTAATGCAATGTGCACCTGATACCCTCGACATTTTGGATTCTGATTCGTCATGGAAAGGAGGTTCTAACTTTTGTGCACGAGCGTTTTATCTTTGTCATTTTTTGACATGCAAGTTTTCCGGACCCCGTTTAGCACTCAATTATGCGTCAGTATTAAAACTAAGGCCCAAGCTCCCATTGTACCTGATGGTAGGCTGTGAGGGTTTTTTTCTTTTCTTATTGAGATATCTGTTTACAGCTTCACAGATGGGGATACATGCTTTATCGAAAAATATTCATTTATCATAAATATAAGTCTTAATATTGATAAATAGTCAGATAAAAAGTTACATTTTTACTTATTACATCTGCATAGTTGTAGATTGTTAGTAGTTCGGACCTGTTATCTGGTATAGAATGTAATGGGTAAAATGCATGTGTTACAACATATATTAATGCTAGACCTCTTGGTCCCGGTATATGTAATTGCATCAGTACCTTTATGTTGATGTTAGAAGTTTCTCTTTCTAAATGTAATTGATTCAAGAGTTATATTATCATCTATCACCAAGTTTTTTTTTTTTTTTATTTATTTGATACAGAATACAGTATGGAAATTATGCTTTGAACTCAATACAATGTAATTATACATTATGCTTAAACTGGGTGTTATGTACTGTAAGAAAAGTTACAATGCATGCAGTTATATTAATACCATTTCATCACGTTGTATGTAGTTAGTGTTTATTGTTCCTGTTCGAACTAAAGAGGTGCTAGCATTGGATAGCATGACGAGACACAAGTGGGCAGTAGGTCCACATAAAACTTGCCACGTCATTCCCAGGATCACAATTACAATAATACAGGTGACCACAATCGTAGATTTGAAAATGAATTTAAGGTTATGTGTGTTGCTGAGCAGCCACTACACCACACGTTGCAGGCTCATGATGCGGCAAACAATTTGTTGGTACATAGGAGTAAGTGTCTATGCCACATAAGGGTACATTTACTGAACATTATCCACAAAAGAGACTTTAGCAGTATGGTTCACATTTTTGTCTAAGAATCTGTTCTTGAACGTCCACATTTTGCCCACTTCATATGCGAGTTCTCCGGAAACTTATGTGAATAAAAGAACACTTATATAATCTAAATTACCTTTAAAAGTTTGACTTTATAGGTACTTAGATCAGTTGTCCTTGTAAAACATTTGTTGCTTTCACTACTCAAATATACTCGAGTCATATTCTAAAATATTTCCATTTCAGTGTCATTTCTGATTCTTCCTGATACCTCAACAATATTTTATTGTGAATGATGAAATTATGTATACAATTTGGAAACAAATGCTTAAAATACATCTGTGACCCTTGAATGAGAATATGGCACATCTATCTGTATCATTTTTGCTTTTAGCAAAGCAACTGTTAACTGTTCTCTATTTCCGTAAAATTACATATTGATAACTCGAAAGCTTTGGCCAATGGAAGATACTTCTTGCATAAAATCTCTATGTTTTAACCAGATATAACTCATACTTCAATATTTTCAACTATGCAACTGGATGTGAAACTGTCATTAGCAGGAACAATAGCATTATGACGAGCCTCCTGTTGAGACGAATCCTGTTGTGAAGTACGTTTTTTTCGTCCACGATAGTAGAAAGTGGCAAAACCTACAAGAAAAAGATTTCGATTTGTTTGAGTCACTTTTGATAAGAAAATAATAACAATATGGTACTAATCGTTCATAAACATCAAACATGCATTGTATCTTCAGAGATCCCCCGAAACTGTGTACATCCATGATCGCCACACAATATACGCACAGACAGTAATTTCTTCATCTCAGCTTCTTTGGTCATTAGAGTCACAATTTCCATCAGCGTGTCAAGAGAAACAACGTTACGGCTGTACTGATTGTCCATTGTGTTCTGCCATACGGTAGCAGTGTTCATCCGTTAATTTGTTCTTTACCACGTGTTGTGATTCTTCTCCGTGTTTCTAAGGAAGCTGTCTCTGATCTGTAAATGTGACATAATGCATAAATGGTAAACTGGTTCTGTATATTTCTTTGCTTAATTGTTGTATTTTTTTGTTCAACTCACTTTATAACTTCTTTTTCAACCATTTGAAGATGTCATATTTCTGCCATATTTCAGTGTTTATGTTCTTGGTCTTCCAACTGCTCTAATAGGGCTGCCCATTGCACACCATTCGTCCTTTTGGCTGCATATTCATCTAAATGACCCGAGTTCTGTAAGGCAAAAGGTTTTTTTGTTGTTGTTGTTGTTGTTTGATTAATTTTTGTGACATAAGCAGTCATATGACAGATTTGTAAGGGAAAAGATGGTGTCATTATAACGAGTTTCCACAGTAGTCAGGTTTGCTGACACATTGTATGGTCCGTTGCTTTTGGCTTGTATTCACAATTGGTCTGCCAACATTCTCCTGTAAGTTCTTGGATTTTTTTTTTCTTTTACGGTGTGGTACACTGCCGTCTCTTTTGCCATACACATTTTTGGAATGCATATGCCCTGCGGATGCAAAACCTGAAGGCAGCACTGGTTCGTGTTTATTGCTTTTCTCAGGATCTAATGCAAAACCAGCTTTGATCATGCCATGTTGCAGACGATCTTCATTTTTAGACATGTAGTACTTCATATTAAAAGAAAACCCAGATATATAGTGGCTAAGTTTTCAGGCACGAACTTCAACTCTGTCAGAAGCTGCTTTCTGAAAGATTCCTCGAAGGATTTGCAGTTGTTTTACTGTTGCTTGCGAAAATTGATGCATGGTTATAACTGTACGATCACTGCGGTGATGAAACCAAGTTTTCCAGTCCGTTTGTTTCCGTACAGTACTGTATAAACTTTTGTCCACATATACAATCTGCAGATATATGCAGAGCTGTACCTAACCCTTTGGTCCTTTTTGTGCGCTTCTTAACCTCGATAGAGCCATCGGTTTTCTTCCAAGTGCCAAAGGCAGAAATGTTCATCTTGATTTCAGCCATAGTATCTTGAATAGTATATTTCTTCACTATTACTAAGGCAAATCTAAAACTAAAACTTGACTAGGAAAAATATTTCTTAATAAGTAGTGATCAGTGATTTTTATCTGTTGTGAAAAGCAATACACACATTTAAAGACCATGCATGCAGATTTTTTATCCATGAAGCTGTACACTGCTGCAATTTGGTTTTCAGCTCATCCAAGGCACTATGCAGACTGAGCTGACAGGAGGCTCAGTCATCTCTCATCCGTCTGTCCATTGGTCACTTGTTGTCCCTTTGTTATCGATTACATTTTAGAATTCTCTAAAACCATCAGCCAGATTCACTTGTAACTTGGTAGCAATGATCTTTGATGGCTCTTGAGGACGTTTATTCAAATAAATATGCTTCAGTGATTTTAGATTTTTTTTGGTTTTATTTTGTAATTTTTATTGTTATTTTTCTTTCTTTTTTTTTTTTTTTTGTTGTTTTGTTTTTTGTTCTTGTTTTGTTTTTGTTTTTTTTCTTGTTTTTTTTTGTTTGCAAAATGTTGAATACTGTTCTTGTCCAAAACTGCTCAACCAATTGCTTTGATATCATACAGGGACACTTCTAGCGACTCACAGTTTTTAATTTGTTCACCAGGTGGCGCTACTTTTTCAATTTATCTTTTAATGATTTTTTCTGTGTTTTTGCTAATTGGGAATTTGTCTTCAGTCCAATCACTCAGATAAATCTAAACCTTCACGAATATGCTCTTGTGAAAAGCTGAAACAAAGGTGGTCATAAAGCGGCACTGCTGTGCATTCCTGATCTGTGACTATTTTTCAATTCAGTGACTTATCGCTAAGTACACCCTCCAAATTAATTACTATGTTAGTCAGTGGGCATCCTAACCTTCTTCCCATTTCCGACTTTTTTTAGGAGCCCACTCCCCCAGCCAGATTAATTTCAAACTTGGTGGCTCTGTACCGTGGTCAGGTCTTGGTGAAGTTTGTTCAAATGGTCATTGTCCAGTGATGTTTGGATTTTGATGTTAATTTTTTGTTCTTTTTTGACAAAATTTTTACACAAATAATTTCTAAAACCTGTCAACCAACGTGGTTTTGGTATTACACAGACACACTCTTAGTTTTTTTGTGTGTTTACCAGGTGGCGCTGGAATGTTTTCTAATTTTCAAATGATTTTTTTTTTCATGTGTTTGCTTTTTTTGACTTCTTCCCCAGAACTGTCACTCAGATTTAGCTGAAACGTTTTCACCAGGTTACACTGCTGTAGATTTCTGATTTTAGACAATGTTCTCAAGTCATGTATTTGTCGGTAAATGAACCTTATTGATGACTATCTAAGTCAATGGTTGTTCTAATGCTTATTGATATTTGATTGAAATTTCCCCAAGGCATATGTGATAATCTAAAGATTGAGACAGGTCTGTTCAGTTGCATCTTTGATATTGTGAACAAGCTTACGTCAGCTGAGCACAGACTGTTCACACAGACCTCTAGTTCTTGTCATTTTTACATTTAAGTCTGCAGCTGTTGCATAACCTGCAAAAACTCCTGCATATTCATTCACTAATTGATCAATGGATTCCGAATACCCTGGCCAGAGCAATTTAAAGCCGATATCAGTCATGCTGACTCCAGTGCAATGTTCAGGGAAATAAAAGAGGTAATGCTGCCCTCATATTATATTGTGCTAACTTTGACACCTTTCTTGATTCCAAATGTGCTTGTACACACTCGTCTTTGCCTTCTACAAAAGGTGTCACAACAAGAGAGTTAAAGTATTCTGGGTACACATACTGCTACCCAGTGTTATCATCCTTTCTTTGGTGGTGCTGTATTTATAACATACAACTTCCCAAACTGTGGTGTTTTGGGGAGCTTGTCTTTGGCAAAAACCCTGGCAAATTGAGATCTAGTTGCTGGCTCTTCTGCCCAAGTTGACTGTGATAGTGTGTGTGTCTTTGCTACAAGTCTGTAAATATGTTTCTTGTTGTATTAATATCTATCACATTGTCATATTCTGCATGGAGGATTATGAACAGCCTGAACCTGATAGCATTAGCGAATGTCACACCAAATCTGCACTTCTCTTCCTCACCAGCTGATTATAAATTGAAGTAAGAGGAGAGGTCTGGTGTAATATCAAAGGCAAAGAAAGTGTAAGCCTCTGCAAATGGCACAGTGTGATGTTGTTACCAAAAATCTTTCTTCAGCTTTCCAATGCCTGAATACAGGCTAAGGAATGCTCTGGTGTATAGGCCTGAAGCAAATTCAAGGCTGAATGGCTACAGTGTGTCTCCACTGACTTTAAGTGACAGATTTGTTCAATCGTAGTGCTCGAAATAAAATGGTTTCTTGCTGAGTAACCCATCATCGATATTATTGTCCACCAATTTAATGATGATCTTTCTTGAAATTTCATCTTGGAGCACATCTGCTACATGTTAAAATGTAATCTTGCTACAAAATTTTCGGTTCGGTAATATGTCTCACACTTCACTCCCAGGATCTTAGACCCGAAAGGGATTTTGAGATAATGAAAAAAGAAAATTAATATTAACCCCATTATAGTTCTGGAAGGCAATTCTTAAATTTTTAGAACACAAATTCCATCGCAATTCGATCCAGAACATTGAAAAATTCTTGGCATTGATTTTGCATGTGAAAGTCAGGGTCGAGTTCAATTTTCTGAGACAAGAATGATCGAAAACATTACTATATAAAGCCAGTGAATTTTGTCTCACCCTAGACGCCTTATCAAGCACAATGGTTACCAAAAAAATACAATAAACAAATCTCAAGCTCGACAGCCTTAATGCTATACCAGTTGTACCACTTTCAGGAGAATCAGAGGTGGAAAGCACCAGCATGCTAGATTCCGCCACGACTCTCACCTGAGGGGTAGGATATGGGAAAATTGTCTAAAATGCTCTAAGCGTCTTGAAGATAGTGTTAGTACAGACATAAAAAAGCAAAAGGACCAAACTACCCAACAACTCAAACGCCTGCAAAAAGAGCTAAATACACAAGACAATGAAAGGCTCAAATAAGTGATGGACGTATGTCATCTCCTTTGAACAACGTGCTGCACATGCCTTTACATTTATACTACTGTACTAACAATCTTCGAAGCTGGGAAAGTACCTCCGACTGACTGCAATTTCTTCTTTACTTTTCCATTTTGTTTGCAAAATTCTCGTGTTGGAATGAAGTAAACTTTCAGACATGAAGGTCTTTAATAGAATAGATTCGGTAACTTCCACAAGTAATTTTTCCGGTTGTCTTTTTTGTATGGGAATGTGTATGTTGCTTTGTTTTACATGAGTATTGCTGTAGAGTGACCCAGTATTGTGTGTTCCCTCTGTCTTGAAACTTGTTACAGCAACAAGTTTGGAATTTTGTTTGTGCCAGACTGCTTCTACGAAAGTTACAACCATCTCAACATTTCCATTCGCTACAGCTCCACAATATATCTACGTCATGGAATACAGCGTGCTAATTAGCTTGACTATACAACCAGTCACTATCCCGAGAGGCTTCTACTTCCAAGATGATCAAGAAGCAGCTGAGTAGCCACCACCACCACCAATACTGCGACAGCAACAGTCATAGCACCCAAGACCTGATTCTTCTTGTAATGGTCATGCAAAAATCATCCTCAGCATAAATGCTTTGGACAGCACTGAAGATCAAAAACTTAAAAGGACCAATGAAGAACCACCTCAACAGGAGCTTTGCATGAGTGACCTCCTTAACACTGGAAGTAGCATAACCCATCAGGACATTTTGCATATTGGATCGACAGAGTTCCATCCTGGCAACAGATGGGCAGCATAGAATTAAGTAGTGATGAAGATAAGGAAACACCTCAAGATGTCCCCCTGGATATAAGCATTCACACCAGGGAAGAGGTCCACAAAATATGTGTAGTACAGCCAAACCAAGTGGTACCTCATGCATCATGAACAAGTTCCAGAACTTTGAAGTGGAAACTGCTGTTGAGGAAATTTTCTGGACCGACTTTTCTGCTGCTTTGTATGTATATATATATATATATATATATATATATATATATATATATATATATATATATATAGTTCATGCACACATACACACATACATTTCTATCTGGCTTTAATCAGCAACAGTTAGAAACCATTCTTTGAATTCAAATTGTGGACATACAACTTGGTGTAAGTGTATGCGTGTATGTGTGCTTTGTCATTTACACATTTCAGCTGTCAAAAAGGACAAAATAACAATTTTATTGAAAGGTATGAAAGCTTGTCTGTACGCTTACAGCCATTGAATAAACCAAGATGGACTGACGGAAACCCTGTGGTGTACACAAACTGGCAACTCACAGATGCGGTTTTGAACCTTGTAACATATCATCAGTGTTGTGATGGCCGATGCATAGATAAAAGGTTGGCATTTAAGTACTCTTTAAGATCCAGTATTGATGATGGATACTTTTTAAATGGGAAAACCAACCTAACATGTTCAGCAATAACCTTTCTGTTTCATGCTATGAAATTTCATTGGGTAAATATTTCCTGTACGATTGGTTATTTGTGGCCAATGATTGTTTGTGAGACAGCAAAAAAACCCAGCTATTTGAGAAAAGATAACCTTGGGCATATAAATATCTCTACATATAATCCAATTCATTACTGTCCACGGACCTGGACGCTCGTTGGTGAAATGTGTATTTTCATACGCATAGAGAAAGATACAGTGTATGCATATGAAAGTGTGAAGAACAAATGTATTGGCTTTGATGCTGATATACTGAGTATAGAAGAGTCAGACATACAAAAACTTAACTATGTATTTGGTAGAATGGTAAATCAAGTCGGTGGCTTTCGAAGGACTACCAACTTACAGAATCAACTTAATACCCCATTATTACAGCTTGTAAGAACTTTGGGTATGCAAAAGTGGGATAATGCAGATATATTTTGGTGTGTTAAATTGATTGGCAAGAATATGTCCTATTTGGCTAAAATGGAAGTGATCCCGGTTGCATCATATCTAAGTTTATTAAAACGTGGACAGCTGATCAAGTTTTTTACGATACTGACATCCATTCAGTTTTTTCCTAACATAAAAGTACAAAAACTGGGCACTATTTCCCAGTCTTCAAATATTAAAGGAATCCTTTGCGAGAAACAAATGTCTACCTTGTTGATATCTTGTGTTCACTACCATTGGCAATGTTTTAATCAAGAATGCATTCTTGAACATGCTGTTTGTGATGGACTTAGGACATGCAAAGACAATTCAGATGAACAAAACTGCGAAAGTCAATGTAGGATAGGCGAAGGCCCGTCAAATCCTAATTTGAAATATTGCCGACAGTTCTGTCTACAGCCAGCATGTCTCTGTAGCAATCTATTTTTCCAATGCAAACAAGGTGGTTGTGTACCATATTCCGTCATTTGTGACCATCATTTGGACTGTTTGGATGGGTCGGATGAAAAAAACTGCCAACTTACTTCCTTTTACCAACTTCAAATTCCGACACTGACAAAAATTAAAAATTCAATGCATTTACTATGTAGGGGAAATTGTGAAGACCTAAACTGCAAACGCTGTGATGACACTTCGGGCTCTGTGTGTATTCCGAAAGCCTTTACCTGTATTTATGATCCATATCAGCCACAGCTTGACTGTCCTGCTAAAGAGCATCTATTAAAATGTCGTTTGTTTCAATGTTCTGCGATGTTTAAATGCACAAACAGTTACTGCATCCCGACTAGGCTCCTCTGTGACAACATGTATGACTGTCCCCGGGGTGAGGACGAAAATTCATGTCCAAACATTTGCCCATACCATTTCAAATGTTCTCATGAATACAATACTTGCCTTCATCCTGTTGAAGTCTGTGACGGACTTGTACATTGTAAACGTGGATATGACGATGAAGCTGTATGTTTTTTGCAACCATGTCACAGCGAATGCACTTGCAAGGGACACGCTCTTGATTGTGCAAATACCAATCTCACAATGATTCCATTTCTCTCGTGGACAGTTCGGGCTATCATTTTTACCAATAGTAAGCTAAAGAAATTAACACAATTTTCAAGTCCCTTGTGGTGGAATGTAAATCTCGATTTAAGTAATAATATGTTGGAAGAATTATGCAGAGCATCACTGAAGACATTCAGAAATATAAGGAAATTAGATATCAGCTTCAATCGTCTGTGGTTTTTACCTGAGTATGCATTCCATGATTTGGGATATGTTGAGATCATTATTTTAGAAGGAAATCTGATACGAACAGTCCACCATGGTGCATTCCATGGCATGAAGCACCTCAGTGTACTAAATATGCGAAATTTAGCTCTACGGTTCCTAGATCCGACACTTTTCTATGGTACCAACGGGATTTTCAAATTAGATTTGTCATCAAATAAATTAACTGAAATACATTTTGCCTTATTTAAGAATTTGAAACACCTAACTGAACTCAATATTTCACATAACAACATAAATATCAGAAATCTCCATTTGATGATTTACCTTGATAGACTGGACGTTTTAAGTTCCGATCATTTTCGATTGTGCTGTCTACTAAACGCAAATAAGGTATGTTATCCCACTCCTTGGTATAAGTACGCCTGCTGTCGTATATTGCCAGTTATCTTTATAAGATTTTATGGCTGGTTATGCTGTTTGCTTCTGACTCTCTTTAATTCTGTCATTTTGGTATTTAATAGCCTGTACTTTACTCAAACGGTTAACAATTCGTTGATATTATGCTGCAGTTTGTTTGACTTGTCGTTGGGCGTATATTTCTTTATTATTGTCATCGCTGATAGTTATTATGGAGTCAATTTTATTCGGGAAGGAGATCATTGGTTAAACAGCGAAATGTGCCTTTTAGCTAAAATACTTACTTTGCTTGCTCATTCTTCCCATGTATTTATTTCATTGCTAATTACAGTAAATCGGTTTATAAATATCGTATTCGTTTTTAACTTCCCAACCATAACGCGATGTAAGATGTTCATTAGTATCGTTAATTGGCTTATATTTGTCTTGCTTTTGTGCACTGTTGTAGAAATCTTAGAAACTGATGTTCTCTTTGAAAGCAGTACTGAATATAAATCACCTTTATGCTTAAATTCAATTTACATTTCGCAGAGCCACATACTTAAGGCTATAAGATACTTTTATCTATGTTTCATTATGGTAGTATTTATTTTTAATTTATATGCACATTCATGTATATGGAAGAACGTTGAAAATAGCCGCAAGATTTCAGGTCGCCGAGCACACAATTGGGGCTTATATTGGGGACTTCTCATGACAATTATCTTTGAAACATTTATGTGTATATTTTTTGTTTGCATAGTAATATTGTACCATTATAGTACTGATGTTTTTGCAAATTCAATGATTGCCTTGGTTTGCTTATCATCTCCTGCCACTTTATATACCCTGCAAAAAGTGAAATATTGTTTAGCAGCAAACATGATCGCAAAATTAAAGAAGCACATTAACTCCTGGTCATAAACCGCAACCGTATCTGCAATTAAAGTGGGAACACAATTTTTAAAATTTTATCTACCAGCACTTGCCTCAGACAGATTGATATACATGAACGTTTGGGTGTTGGTGTAGGTTTCATTTTCTTGTATACATGGCATTTAGCAGGGCTTTGCTTTTATTATTATTAATTTTTTATGTTTATTAACATATTCATTTTGTGTGTGTCTATTTATTAATCTATTTATCAATTCTTTCGTTCGTTCGTTCGTTCATCCAACCATTTAATTGTATTCTATTAATTTATTTGGGCTCCTGAAGATGTATACTGATTCAATAAACGTAATATGTGCGTACAATAGATTTAACAGATCTTTACATATTTTCAATACAAGGACATGCCATCGAACCCCTAAAAATGAAACTTCCGACGATACTGAAAACTGGCTAAATAACGGAACACTCCTTAATTGTGACCTCTTTTATTTGGAAAATAGTGTGTTCCGTACATAAACTGAATATTAAGAGTCAATCTTGCAGCAAAGCTTTTACAGTTTAATACCCACCCATTCACATGAACTACCACTAATACTCCAAATCCACCCACATCTATGTACGGTAATGTCCCTCTCAGCAAAATTATGTTTCCTCGCCCTATTTTTTGAAATGTTGTAGAATTAGTTTTTATATAGGTCCTTCGGGTCTTGTGATTTATCATTGTATTATACATATTTGTTATTTTTTAAGAATTTCATATGTGTAAAACTTTCGTCGATATCAACATATATAACTACTAGGTGGGAAAAATAACATTCTGACGTCCGACTTATATTAATTTCTTCTTTTGTTGTACATACAAAATCTACCTGTGTGATAACGGAAGCAATATGCCAAAAAAAATAAAAAAATAAAAAAAAAAGAGAGAGAGAGAGAGAGAGAGAGAGAGAGAAAGAAACCAGGAAGTTTGAGACATTCTTCAGGTATGTCCCGGACGTCCTTAGTCTACCAATGCAGAATTGGCTGCGCATATATCACACCTTATGCTACATGACTACGGAGAACGAGTCCCTTATGCAGGATGCGGGTTAAAAGTTTGCATTTTGTCTAGTTAATAGCTAATAACGATGTGACTGCATGGAGTACACACCTGTGGAATGTTTGTGCAAATGGATGGAAATGCACGTCATACATGCAATAAATATGCTCCATTTTGGCCGGTTCTTTGCAAAACTGGGAAAGTAGTGTAACCTGTACCATTTCTGCCATTCAATAGTGGTTTTGCTTTTTTGAACATTATTTTGAGATTTTACATGCTTACCAAATTAAAAAATATTTTAAAAATAATTCAGGTCCCTTTTTTACTCCAAATGGTACCTATAGCCAAGCAAGCATTACATGACATGAATTTTTTTTGTGTTTTGCTTTTGTGTGCCATTTTCCCCTTTTGTTTGTGCATGTTTTTCCATTGTGATTGCAAAGTAGGATACTGATCTGAATACAGCAATGACTGAGCCGTCCATACCTCGTCATCAAGTGCTTGGCGTTGACCCTACTGACACAGCAACGGAAACATTACTTTAGATTAACTAAGTTTTTGCCTCGATTTATGACCTTTCCCATCATTGGTCAAATTACTAACTGATGTTGGCAGTGTGTTTAAGTGAGTTAAGCTACATGTGCATACAAAAGCCTGCCTGCATGATGCTATAAATTCATATATGAACAATTTGTTGACAGGTTGATTGAAAATCATACATTTAAGAACTGTTATGATCCGATAATTGTTCAGAGCTTTACCTTCAAAATGGGGGCCAGGTCTTAAAATGCTGCAGCGACCTGCGTATAGAATGCAAAACGTATCTTTCATTAGCTATGGCTTGTCTGAGAAAAGAGTAGGGGAATACATTCCTGGCATTCAAAGGGGAAAGCTGGTAAACATCCAGTTCCTGATGGTGACACGTGTTGCTTGATCATTTGATATTGGTATAGCTTTGGTAAAAATTAATTGAGTTTCAAGAATAATTCAAGAATTTCTCCCGATGAACTTGTTCGTGCCGCTAAGATGCGGCCTGTAAGCCTGTCAGTACGTCTAGTATCTCAACAGATCAAACGCAATGCACAACACTCATACAGTAGCCCTATCATTATCATCGGCTATATCAAAAATACCCTAGATTTACATCTCCATATTGTTTCAAATCAACGGGACTCACGAACATATGGTACCTGAATTTCTTTCATATAGTCACAACTTTGTGCAGACCAATGATTTTGGTTGGTCTGTTAGATACATTAGTGCATACTACTCATTCAACCATAAAAAAGTTCTGTGTGCACTCGTAGTTGTTCCGAGGTTTCAAATAGACCTGTGTATTTTGCAGACTGAGTTACTGAACACTAAGGTCGCAAAATGGACTAACATAGGATTTACAAATAGATAATGGCCGCAAGTACGGAAATAAGTGCACAGACTAATTTGGTCTGACTTCTGTATCGCTAGTTCTGGAATTTGTGCCGCCTAAGAGGCTGCATGGGACATTTTGTTGTTGATTTCATTCAAGGTCTGTGGCAGTTTCTTCATATATTTATTACAGGAATTGTATAGGTGTATTGTTCTTGTTTTCCGTGTGTGTGTTAACACACGTTACACACGCCATGCCGACTTTGGCAGGGGCCAAAGCGGCACGTAAAATTTCAAAAGCAAAGGTAACCAGGTTATGTAATAAGATTTTTCAGTTTATCGCAGAGGACAACAACATGTCTGAACTTTCAAGTTTGGTATCGCAGGTAAAGCTTGCATTTGGTGAATTTACAGCTTCACATGCCCAAGCAGTGAATCTTGACACGGATGAAAATGTAGATCATGATGGATATCTTGAACAGGTACAAGCAAAACTACATAAAAGTGTTGAATGGAGCCAAGAGCATAAAACCACTGTCGGCTCATGAAGGTAAATCAGATTTGGTTCCTGGTCCAGAGGTATTTAAACTGTTGAGTTTGCCAAAAGTAGAGTTATCAGTGTATAAAGGTGGTCCGTTGCAATATCACACATTCATCAAGTCTTTTCAACTGAGTGTTGAGAAATGCTGCGCTGACCCAGATGCGAAGCTAACTAGGCTACTGCAGTATACTGCCGGTGACGCTAAAGAAGCCATTCTTAGCTCACTTTTTCTTGGTGGTGAGAGTGCATACAAAAATGCTTTAGACACATTACGGAATTTATATGGGTCCACACACACGATAACGCAAGATGTTATAAGAACACTGAGAAATTCAAAATCAGTCAAATCTGCATCTGACATGCGTACCGTGCCCCACGAGTTGCGTAAAGCTTTTGCCTTTCACTCTAAGAACACATTGAGACAGCATTGTTTGGCCACTTGCTATTGTACAGTAGGTTTTCACAGGCGATGACGGTAAAGTTCGCTCCGTTTGAGTGAATACACTTGAATCACAGTTACATCGCCCGATAACCCTGCTTGTACGTCTAGAAGCTGATGTGTAAATCCTTATTCTATGATGCAAATTGGGGTATTATAGCATACAATCTGTTTTCAGAATTTTCATACAGGTAACATGTTTGTCATGCCAGGTTAAAATATACCAAAGGTCGTATTACTATATAGGGTTAATATGAGTAAATCTTGAGTGCTTATTTTTTGTGATTCGATCAATACTCTTAAATAAGTAAATCTTGGGAGGGTCTCAAGTGCTTATTTTTCTTGAATCATTTTGTACCTGGTTCAATGTAAGTAAATCTTGAGAGGGTCTCAGGTGTTTGCATTCGCGTGCTATTTAACGACAAAACTAGTTATGTGGTAGGTAAGGAGTCAAACACAAACTTTAATAAAGCTAGGTTAAACAATTTCATATTTAAACTGGTAGAGGTGGCCTCTGGATAGTGATAGGGTGTATTCATGGGCCTGGGGTTTTTTTGTTTTTTTTGTTTTTTGTTTTTGTTTTTTTTTTTCGTTGCTGGTTCTCTCATCAGTGTTCAACAGCATACATCTCATAATCATACATTCAGGATATCAATAAATATCTAGGGGGGGGGAGTGTCAAAAACAGTTGAGTCGCATTTAATTTCTTTTTTTGTTGTTGTTGTTGTTGTTGTTGTTGTTGTTGTCCTTTGTTGTGTGAAGTAGGTTTCACCCCTGTCTGCTGCTTTCCCCCATTGTCTCGTTGTGGGTTTACCCTGTACTTGTCCGACCTCTTCGACTGTGACCCAGCTGTTTTCAATACGTATATACTTTCTCGCGCGTTCCGGCGCACATATAAAGACGAAGAATCTCCTTGCGTGTTCCCTGTTTGTCAACCGGTGTCGCAGTTCACTGAGAGTGGAAGAGTTCAGTTTACGTTAACCGCTTGGGGCGCCATGTGACTATGTTCCCCATCTACTGTACATAATTGACAGGCGCATGGGAGCTAATAGTAAGTGCTTGTCCATTTCCCGTCGATATGCCTTTAATTTTTTGACGAGTATTAAACTCGTTATTTTTACCCACGTGAAGTTTGATGGAGTTATATCTCGGTTTTTAATCATGTGGTTCTTTTTGTAGCCGCACTTATAGCAGGCACGTAGGGTGCGTGCATTTGGCCAATGCACACTTCAATCTGTAACTAACATGGGGTGGTTGTAACGCAGACACCGCAATAGTATTCATGTAAGTATATTAAGAAGTTTAATTTGATACTAAAATGTAAATTAACATACACATATAAACTCCTAACTAAATGTACGCATCGTTCTAAAAAGTTAACTCATAAAAACGCGTTTTACTGGGTCATGCATTTTGCCGCTAAAGTGCGCTTACTTTTTCTTGGTGATGCAATAATAATGTAAGGTGTTAGGAGTTTGTTTTCAATGTAACTTACATGCTACGAGTTCATGAAGTATATTGTGTTTTTTTTTTCAAAATTCATGTATTGTTTGGTAGAATTTTGGTGTTATCCATGTGCGCGTTTTATGTTTATAGAGAGACTTTTCAAGATATAAAGCACGCGTATATGTCACGCTGTGTCAAGTAAGATGGACGCATATATGTCACGCTGTGTCAAGTTAAAGCATTATTTGTATTTTTATATGATGTATTCAAACTAGAATTGGAGTTTTTTTTCTTTGTAATATACGGTTGTGCCAATCATTTGTACATATAACTCAGTATTGTTGGCTTGGCACTTGTGCACGACGTGTTGAAGGTGGCAAAATGCCGGGTATTTATTCCGTAATACTGTAAGCATAAGTTATTTGCTTTTCACGTCGTAGTTTAAAATGATTGACTGAGTATTTGCTATCATAAGGTACTTTGAAGTTTGACGGTAATCGCATCAACTTTGTGTGGTTTACAATTTTTGTTCACGGTAATATAAGTGACAAAAGGGCCGCGCTTAATGTATACAATTTGGACTTTTCAATTAAATGTAATTATATGAATTTAACTTCGTGTGATATATGAATGTGGCTTGTATATATGATAAACTATGTTAAAGGCTCTATTTTGATATGGAGATACTTAACGTTATGAATGTAGTTGCAGTTGATGCGATGAGCGATGTACCCTGAGCGGTAAACAACGAATTAAACCTGGTGAGGTGTAAGCGACCAGCGTGATGTACAGTGTTCGAGTTCAACGTTATTAAAGGCAGCAGTTCTGTATGCACTCGTAGTTGTTCCGAGTTCTCAATTAGTCCCGTGTAGTTCACAGCCAATCTCAATCATGCAGTGTATATTTTGATTTTTGAAAAGTAAGTGTAAATATGTTTATATATATATATATATATCTTTGGTGCTCCTTTGATACTGGGGACTTAACTATGTACAGTAGATGATCTGGGTCGGTTGAGAACTGTGATACCTGTATGTACTTTGCTTTGTGCAGTGAAGAATAGAAGCTGTGATAAGATTTTGATCATTGCACAATCTCCACATCATATTGTCCAATAAAATACAGGCCACGTTTGTGAGGTATGGTCCCATATATATTCCGGTGAATATTTATCAATACGCGCTTATTAGATTTTATTCATCAAATTGCAGTTTTCTGTCAGTCATGATTTTCGCTGTCCGTTCCTTAACAGGGGTGCTAGCCATGTTATTTCTCAATTAACTAAATTACTGATTGTGAACAGACTATTAAATTTAGACATTCAAGGATCTATCAGTATGAAGCCGCCAATGGCAAAAAGGGGCTATGCAATTTAATGCACTTCAGTAGAGCCATTACATATATTACTATCCTTCATAATGTACTTCTATGTGTCAAAGGTTCATCATCCATTTTGACCATGAGTTGTGCTGTCAACGGTTATCGTACAATGCATGCTGGATGCATAGTTTGATTTTTAGGACAGGGCCTTTTTTCACTGAAAGAGCTGTTTATTTTTCATTTTACTTGCCAGCTGTATGATGAACGCTGGAGAGGCCTTTTATATTCTTGGGGTGGCATGTGATCATCATCCAATTTGAGCATTGCTGTCAACGGTTATCGTACAATGCATGCCAAATGCATATTTTGATTTTTAAGACAGGGACTATTTTTGCAGTGAATGAGCTTTTGGTATTTCTTTTTAATTTGCCAGCTGTATGATTAACGCTGAATACCCCTTTTATTTACCTGGGATGGCATGTGCTCTTCATTCATTTTGGCCTTGAGCAGTGCCTGTCAAGGGTTATCGTACAGTGCATGCTGAATGCACATTTTGATTTTCTAAGACAGGGACTATTTGTGCACTGAAAGGACGTTTTGTTTTTGTGTTTTTTTTAATTTTTTTTCTTTACTTGCCGGCTGTATGATGAAAGCTGGATACCCCCTTTTATTCTCGGGATGGCATGCGGCAATGTGCAGTATTGTGCTGTAAACAGCAAACATATTACTTGCATTATTGTTTATCAGAATATGTACAAATATCGTCTCAACCTAAGATGTACAGAGTGACTTGTAGATTATGGTAAGACTAAATTCATATCCATGTATGTTCATCCGTTTCTCTGTATTACAAACATACATACATACATACATACATACATACATACATACATACATACATGCATGCATACATACATACATGCATACATATTTACATGAACACATGCATGCATTTGGATAACCACTAATCACGTTTTCATATTTTTGGATTGTCTGATACTTAAGCTACATGCTCCCAATACTCAGATGGCATAAACATAAAATTTATATGAGAAAAACGATCTCAAAACTTTTGTTTACACTCAATAGTTGAAGCAGTACCGGGCACATTGGTTGCATGAGTATGTCAAAAAGAACCATGTCATTGTTGGCACAGTCATTAGTGCATGCCCCCTGGAAACCAATTGAGCCATTGACAAGGGTCACTCATAGGAAACCATTAGCCCTGGAGAGAAGAATGGGCCTGTTCAGACTTAGCACTACCATTGCTCTGGTTACTTTGAAATTCTCTATTGATGTAAAAACAAATTAGCATAATCCACTTACTGGTCCACCAATATGGAAAACCGCATGTGAAGCCACACCCAAACAACCCAAGTGTGGTGCTCCCAAGTTAAAATAAAAAAGGTCAAGATTAAAGGCAGGAAATATACTTTTTGGAATGACAACATCACAGAGGTAAAGCTACAAGTTTATTTCACGCATTAATCAAAACACAGGGCAGAAGAAATGAGTATGTGTCATTACACAGCCACAAATGCGTAAGAATTGGCAACTTTTTCTCTCAATGCGATTTTCTCGGAACTGTGTTTTTGCTCAACCTTTACAATTTGTATCTTGCCTCACAAACGTACAAATTGCCATATCACATTAAAGTCAACCGACATTAAAAAAAATATATCATATCCAGGAACGGTTCCCAGGAATTTTTTTCCTGACAACCTCTTCCGTGACTTTTGGAGCAATTTATAGAAATAGTATGAAAAACCTGTCCGGACTAAATTAAAAATTTATAACTTTTTGTTTACGCTATTACACGATTAACCATTGAATTCGATCCTGGACATGGATTTATATTTTAAATTTCTTCCTATTTCTACTGGAAAAAAAATTGTGTGACTTCTTCACGAAAAACGTAAAAATCGTTCCAAGTCAGAAAGAATGCTATAAAATCTCAAAAAAAACCCCTAAAGGTGCCAGTGTCACTCGCACTAGCTTCACAGCTTCCACCTTACCATCCCTGTGTGCTGTCCACCAATATTCCCCCGTATGCTTTCACCATCAGTAGATACAATCAACATATGCTCATTCTGTTTTATAATCTAATTCTGTCCATAGGAAACTTTATAAAGGTGTCGATATAATAATCTATATTTGTATGTTAAAAACAGAAAAAAAAGTGAAATAAAAAACAAAACAAAAAACAAAACAAAAAAAAAACAAAAAAACAAAACAAAACAAAAACAAAACAAACAATAAAAAACAAAACAAAAAAAAAATAAAAAAACAAAACAAAAACAACAACAACAACAAAAATAAAAAAGAAAATACAAAAAATAAAAAAAAACTAAAAAAAAAAAAAAAAAAAAAAAAAAAAAAAAAAACTTCGGTAATTGGCTCCATATGTATTGGTTTCTTGAGCACGACGGTAAATGGCAACTGGCCAGTCAGAAAGCCGGAAGCAATAAAAAAATCATGTGTACTGATTTGTGCAGAATTTGTACGTGATCCGTCTTATAACACCAATAAAAAAAGACAGAGATTCCAAAGATTTTTGTGCTCTATTAGATCTGATGTACCAGCTTGCATGGAAAGTTTCCATTCCCAGTGGATACCCATAAGTGCGTGTCCCCCCCCCCTCCCCCTCCTCCCAACACGCTACATCACCGTCAACTTGCATGGCCGGCACTTCCAGGCATGCGTGCTTGCAGCTGATAGTGATAATAGTATAACATGGGAGTTTTTAATTTGGTTATGTATATTAATGCTGTGATGGTAATACTGTCGCTGCGGTATTTCAATATTGTTGTATTGCAGTACCCTCTCTGTGTTCAAAGTTTTGGCCGTTTGGATGGAGCACTTTCGGCTAAAAATTCAAAACAATTACCAACCATATGAAATAACTAAAACGTATACCGGGTTAAGCAGAAAGTTCAAAGTTTATTCGCAGTCCATTATAAGCAATACATAGCTGTTGAGGCATAGAGGCTCAAATCAGAATTAATACATAATTCAAAATAAGTTTTAGTACACATGATAAAAGTATCACAGTAGGGGTCTCAGGGATAGTTGCATTATCAATGTGTGTAATCAAAAGCATACCGAAATGCATAAACAGCCCAAACAACGACAAAGTGCACATAATACAGATCCACACATAGTGGAACATTGTTACACGCACACCCCCTCATCGTCCAGGCCGCACCACATCCGACTACACAGAGTGATTACAAAGGATCCATAGTACTGGAAAATGTGTAAGGTGGGATCATTCTTGAAACTCTAAAGTTAATGCACACCCCGGACATGCTGGGGTAATTCATTCCAACTTTGGCCCTAAGGCCAGAAAGGGATCTGTGAGAAGTTATTTGTTTATTGCTGGAATGCCTACAAATTTGTGCAACCATAATAGTTCCAATTCTTCTGGATCATTTGTTAGGTAGATATATTTATCATATGGTGCATTGTGCCAGTACATATTTTCCTACATTAACTATATACTGTATGAAAATACTTATGTGGAGAATGATTGCACTACTATCCAACAATAAAATGTTCATCTTTCACAAATTGCTTAATACTTTTAACCTGTATTTTCATTCACTGAATTAGTTCTTATTCGCCGCCTTGCAAATGCATTTTCAGTTTAAATCTCTCTTTTAAGTATTGTGCTCAACATTATCATTTGCCTGCATATTTTGCTCGTAATAGTAATGAAGGTTGGTGCGGTATTGGTGTTGCACACGTTACGTTGTTCTTGCCGGATAGCTTTGGGACCCTGAACTGTTGAGCGCATGGCCCAATTAGATGGAGCTTGCGTGGTTGTTATTTTCATTATTGTGTTCATCTTACTGTTAGGTCAGTTAGGACTGCAACTGCATTCTTATATAATATTGTGGTTTTTTTTCCCGATAATAGGAAATGTACCCGCTTGCGTCAAACTGAAGATGGATATTTACTCTCTAGTGACTCACTTCAATCTTTTGTGGCTGAAGCGCACATTTAAAGAGTATATATATATATATATATATAGTTGCATGAGATTCCTCTTAGGAATATTCTGTGTATTTTCCCATTCCTTTTGCAAATGTTTACATGTATTTGTATCAGCTTAAATAATTATGGTGCAATTCTTCCTTTCAAGCATTTATTTTATGGCGTGTTATTATCTGGTGGCGCGCGGCTATATGTACTTTACAGTTCTTTGCTTAGGAGCCTCACTTGCTTATCTACCTGTAGGAATGTGTATTACAATTACTGTTTTTCAGTATCATTATATGAACCCGTACTCTGTTTGGCAGACAGCTGGTCCACTTGGTGTACATATTACTATTTGCAGTAAATTATCAATGTACTTACATTTTTTATATTAATTTTTCATGTTTGCTTAAACTGCCTATGGCTAAAATACATATTTATGATGCATGTGCGCGGCTGTCCCGGATTGCAAATCCAGCTTACATCTTTTGAATGAAGATATTTACTGTATGTATACTCTAGCTTATGTATGGATTAATGCCTTTATTGTTAATATTTTCAATTGTGCCCATCGCCAAAAATTGCTAACTTGATATACTTGTTCTTCAATTATCAGTCGGAAACATTCAAAGCTTGATGTCTATGTACTTCTTATTTCCCTACTTTTGATCTTTTTGGCCGGATATGTACATCTCAACTTTAGGCCGATCGATGCTTTCTGTGATTTAACCTTCTGTCATATTAATGTACTTAGTCTATTTCAAGGCAAAACGAGATGTATCCGTGCTGATATCGCCAAACATTATGATATTATAGCCCTGCCCGCTCGGAGACTTTTATTTTCAAAATAAAGACCATGATCTAACTTTATCTGGCTTTTCTTCTTTAATGCACAAGGACCACCCCAACAGCTCAGGTGGAAGAGTTGGTGTCTTTGTCTCACAACAACGTCACTATTTCGAAACTCCCGATCTCGAATTATTATAGGCTGAAATTAAATTGCATAATAACAAATTTCTATCGGGTATTGTATATAGGCCACCTGACTCTGCTGTATCTGTCAGGGACAACCTCCAAACTAGTCTTGACTACACCAAAACAGTTGGTAATGACAAACATAATGACAGGAGACCTCAATGCTGATTTTTGGACGCCACCAGGTCAAAGAATCGACAATTTCTGTATAACTAATTTTCTTGTTCCTCACATTCAAGAACCTACTCGTATCACTGAAAATTCTTTGCGATGCCTAGATCAGATATTATCCAACATTCCTAACTATATTCCTGAACCTTGCGTCTTACCAACGTTAGCCAAATGCGATCATAGTGTGGTGTCGGCCAATATTTTGTCTCGTCGTAAAACTGATCATGCATACCAGCGACTAATTTGGGACCCGAAAAGCTTAACTTTGACAATTTTCAGGACTATCTGAGTCATATACATTGGGACAACGTCTTCTGTTTGTGGTCTATATGCAGTTGTATTTACTTTCTTTATATAAAAAAAAATTACACAGTTCTTGAACAACTTTTGCCAAAAATGACAGTCCTAAATCTGAAAGTAAAGCTCTTGGAGCTGAATGTCTGCAAATAATTTCATCAAATAGAACTCTGGCTACTATTTCTGCCTTGATGTCTGTAACTGCAATGGCTTCAACATATCTGCTCAAATAATCTGACAAGACAAGAATGTAAGGATTTCCTCTGCTGGTTACTGTAAGTGGACCCAAAGCATCGATAGCACACCTGTCAAAGGGACCTTCAACTGTAATGGGAATAAGGGAAGCCTTATTCGCTTTGATAGGCCTCTTTCTTGTCTGGCAAGAATGGCAAGATTGGACATACTTCTTAATTCTTGCAGCCATTCCCCACCAATAATATCTGCCTGATGTTTTGATAAGTCCCAGCTATACCTAGGTGTCCTGCAGTAACCTCATCATGAAAGGCAGCTAAAACTTCAGGTACTAATTTTTCCTGTATGACAGTTTGCTGGACTAATCTGTCCTTTTTTAACCCTTTTCCTGGTGGATAATCTAGATGGTACAAAACATCTTCTATCGGTATGTAGTCCCCTATTTCTTTTAGCAGGTGCCTAGCTTTAGCTCCATCCTCAGGAAGCACCTATTTTGTAGGAATTTCTACTTGGGGCACAGAATGGATCTTTTCTTTGCAGGTCTTTCAATTCACTAAACAGCAAAGGCTGTGTTGTGACAGCCCTGTCATTGTCCTCATCCAATGCAAACATTTCAGGACATATAATTTGTTCTTCTTCATCAACTTCTTCATGATTTATTCTGCTTATTGGGTCAACATTACTGTGGATTCTACCTGGTTTGTGAGTCACAGTGTATTTATATTCTTGCACTGCCATTAACCATCTTGCTAGCCTACCTTGTGGCTCTTTCTGGTTTAGAAGCCATTTCGATGCCAGGTGATCTGAGATTAGCTCAAACTCTCTTCCCCTAAAATAAGGAGCAAAATGATGGAATGCCAATATTACTGCCAACAATTCCTTTTCAGTTGTACTGTAATTCTTTTGATGTTTATTCGAGGACTTTCCTCCATATGAAATAACCCTTTCCTGTCCATCTATGGATTGTGACAGGATCATACCTATGCTGTTTGCACTTGCATCTGTATAAACCAAGAATTTCTTGCTGAAATCAGGGTATGCCAAGACAGGTGGTGTGATTAATTTTGATTTTAAAATGTCAAATGCTTTTGACACTCTTCTGTCCATCCAAAAGGTGTTTGCTTCTTGAGCAGAGCAAACAGGGGACTTGCAATTTTTGCATATCCTTCACAGAATCGTCTGTAATACCCAAATAACCCGAAAGCTTGTCTTAGAGTTTTTACATTATGTGGCACAGGGTAGATTTGTATGACTTTTATCTTACCAGGATCAGGTTTTAACCCTTCTTTTGAGATTATGTGACCAAGGTACTTAACTTCATTCTGCAGAGAGCAACACTTTGATGGTTTGAGTTTGAGATCTGCTGACCTTAAGCAATCAAATACCTGTCTCAAATTATGCAAATGACCTGTAAAATCGCGAGAATACACCACAATATCGTCCATGTATACTAGGGCAATAAAATAGTTTAACCCTCTGAGCACATTGTCCATTAATCTCTGAAAAACACTTGGAGAATATGTGAGACCCTGGGGCATGACTTCAAATTCATAGAGACCTGAATGAGGTACAAATGCTCTTTTCTCAATGCTAGAGGCTTCCATAGGGCACTGGAAGCACCCGCTGCGGGCATCACAGACCGAAAATAGGGTAGGGTGATTAACCCCTAAGCTGTCAAGGCTGTCATCAATCCTAGGCAGGGTATAAGCATCAATTTTGGTAATACTGTTCAGTTTCCTATAGTCAACACAGAACCTTTTGCTGCCATCAGGTTTGGTGACTAAAACTATTGGTGAAGCATAATTTGAGTTGCTTGGCCTAATTATTTTAGCATCCAACATTTCTTTAATTTGCTTATCAATTTCTTCCCTCTGTTCAGGATTGGCCCTATATGGTCTTGCTCTAAAAGGCATGTGTCCCTCCTCAAGCTCTATTTTGTGCTCAATCAAATGTGTCCTACCCAGCTCAGCTGTTGCGTTGGCAAAAATGTCACTGTATTCAGACAGCAACTGTATAAACTGTTTCTCTTCATCTTCAGAAATGTCACATTTGCTCAAGTCAATATCCCTCAGTTTATCAGGCAACTTACTGCTATCAGTTACAATGTTTGGGGATATTTGACCTCCCTGACCACAATTTGTAGACTCGGTGTCAATAACACTTATATGCACTTGTTCTGGTGACTGGAAAATTTCCAAACAACCCACTCTTGTGTTTTTTCTGAACTGAAATGGAGCATCGTGTGTTCATAACCTGAACTATGATTTTATTCCCTGACAAAACTTTGCTCACTGAATAAGCCAGTGGTACACCCAGCCTACATAAATGCTTTGACCCACTGAACATTCCAGATACACTATGTGGCATTGTACCTTGTGTTCTCAGTTTACATAAGATAGGCATAACAGTGTTGTTTGGTATTTCAATACCATCAATGACTCCCACTTGGTACTTAGTTTTCAAGTTTATCTTTCCTTTTGAGAAATCCATTACTGCCTTTTGTTTTGTTAAAAAATCAATTCCCAGTATGAAATCATGTGACAGCCCTGGTATAATTTGGAATTTGTGAGTGGACTTGTGGTGTTTTCTTTTTCCATTTAACAAAAAAAATGTAATATTGGTCTGACCAAAAATTTGCATTTTACTGCCTGCTGCAGTACTGACGTTACATATGACTGATGGCTCAAGTTTCAAGTTCACATCGAAGGCCAGCTGCTCGTAAAAATGTTTACTGATTGCTGATATCTGGGCCCCTGTATCCACCAATGCCCAAACATTAATTTTACTGATTTGCACATTGACAAAGTTGTCTGCTGCAAGTGCAATTTCACATTCTGGGTCTGAATGAGGGCCTAGAGTACATATTTCCCCTCCTTTATTCCCTCTGTTAAAGTGGGGTTTTAGTGGTTTAAATCTTGTTGGTTATTTTGTGCATCAAAAGACATGGGCCCAAAATTCTGGTTGCCATGATTCTGTGGTCCACCAAAACTTTGTGAGAATGGGTTCTGTGGCCCAAAATTCTGAGAACCAAAACTTTGTTGCCCGAAATTTGGTTGTGGACCATAATTTTGATGAGAATTTTGTTGATTGAACTTTGGTCTACTTTTGTATTCTGAAATGATGTGCCCTAGCTGATGGCACCCCCAGCAAATTTTTTTAGCGTTTGGGCAAGCTTGGGCACTGTGACCTCTTCTTCCACACCTGTTGCAGATAATTGTGCCCTGTGTTGACCTGTCCTGATGCTGCTTCTGTCCCTGGGGCTTTGCTTTTTCTTCTTTTGATATGCTTATGCTCATTACTCTTTTTTCAAGCCTTTCAATTACGTCCTTTACATTATTTAGAGCATCCATGGTCACTTGTGGTTGCTGGTGACCTGCTACTCCCACACATTCATATAAACGGGCAGCACTGTCAGATTCATCCACAGTTTTGGGATCTATTCCCACAACACTAAAGATCTGAGCTCTGGCCTGAGGCCATGCACAAAAAGAGTTAATCTTTCAGATTCACTTTTGTTCAGTTTTGCAAAAAGTTTTCTCATCACATTTGAATAACTCTCCACACTTTCTCCTGGCTGTTGTTGTTTTGAATGGAGTGTCCCCTCCAAGATCCATTTATCATCTTCATTTCTAAATTTCTTGTTGAAAGCTGCAACTAATCTGTTCCAATCACTTCTGGTATCTTTATTTAATTCTCTGTGCCAAATTTCTGCCATATCAGTCATTGCAAGCTTGAAAATTCTTAATTTTTTCTTGTCACTCCACTTGCCTAAATCAGCTTGAGCGAGAAATTTCTCCAGGAATGACCTAGCGTCTTCTCTTGAAAGCCCACTGAATGTAAGTGCGTGAAAAAAACTCCCATTACCTGTCATGGGGGAGGTCTCTTCTTGCACTTGAGTCACCTTGCTCCCGATTGTCTGCAGCTGGTCCTTCAGGAGTTCCAGGGTTTTCTTCACTTCTTCCTTGAACTCAGCGTCTGTCATGGTGAGCTGGTTCGCTTTTTTCTTTTTTTTTTTTCAAGCTGAAAATAACTTGACACTTTACAGTTTATGTTTCCTTGGCTCAAATACCCGGATCCTCCACCATATGTTATGGCTGAATGTCAACTTGAGTTATCACTTCAGCAGTCGCTTGGCATACATTTTGATGAGAGGTCCAGGAAAGGCCATAACATTGATATTGAGTTTTAAAGAGACCATAAAATAGAAGTTTATGGTTTGATTATAAATAAATGCAATACAACTAATGATAGAGATCAGTTATCATCTAAAAATGCCAAAAAACAGAATATAAAAGATGTGGATGATTTATAAAATGGAAAATGAATACTTTATGGGCCAAATAACCAAACAAAACAAAACCAAACAGAGAGAAGAGCAAACATGAGGTTGTAAGATAATAAAATCTTGTATTGACGAGCCTTACAAAACAACCCCAGGCTGGCTGAAGAATAGCCAGCTCCTTGAGGTATTTATACCAGCCATACTTGGTCATGTGACCACCTTATTTGTTAATGTCAACAAAACAAAACAGTGCAACTTAAAAGGGGGAGACTATTTGTTCCAGATTTGGCCTCATACATGCCAGCAAAACTTACCATTATGTGCAATTACATATTCTTGCAGACTGTGTCAGAAAAGATTCCATCACATGAAGACTAAAAGCACAGTAAGATTTACCTTTTTCAAAATGTGATGCACAAAGCATACCGGTGTAATGGATGAATGAGTCAATCAATCCGCCAAGAGACAAACCAGACAGAAATGAGAAAAAAAAGAAAATAAAATCAGAATGGACGAAAAAAATATTGATAGAAAGAGAAGAATAACAACTAAAACAAGGATGATAGAGGGAGGAGGGAAAAAAGGAAACAAAAATAGAAAAGAAAAAGAAAGAGAGAAAAGAGAGAAAGAAGAGATGAAAATGCCACACAGTAATTGACATTGGTTATGAATAATAATATTAACATATATTTTTTTTTTTTTTTTAAATTTCAGTCGAGCTTTTCCAATGGCAAGACGAGTCTTTGAATGCCCGTGTGGCCCGTAAGAACAATATTATGGGCCCTCAGTGCAAGTGGCTGCACGTCCATCTGGTTTACATCCATTCCTCCTTTCTCTTTCAAGCGCATGTTTTATTTATTTGTATGTGGTGTAGTGTGTGACCCCTGCAAGTGCCAGAGAGCTTGAACTTTGACCTAATTAGACAGTGTGATTACCATATCCAAACCGTAGTCCTAACGAAACAAATCCAAGTCAATTCCGACCAAAAAGCAATGTTCCTTGGTATGTATAGCTGAAACATATAAATTTATAGTTCGTATTTACCCAAAAGAGACCAAAACGTAAGTGCAAAGGTCCATACGGGGGAAAAAAACCTTATCTAGTTTTCACATGACAGAATGCAAAAAGTTTTGTTTTAAATTATAGGCCTATTTCAGTAAATTGGCTTGAACAGTTGTATCATTCATGCACATACAGGACCATACAATTTATGAAAAGGGACCAAAATTTGCATCACATCAGAGAATTTGTAAGTGGAGGTTCTTAACTTGTTGAAAATGTCTATAAAATTCAGTATTTAAAAAGGTATGTATAGCTGAAACATATAAATTTATAGTTCGTATTTACCCAAAAGAGACCAAAACGTAAGTGCAAAGGTCCATAGGGGGGGCCATCACATCAGAGAATTTGTAAGTGGAGGTTCTTAACTTGTTGAAAATGTCTATAAAATTCAGTATTTAAAAAGGTATGTATAGCTGAAACATATAAATTTATAGTTCGTATTTACCCAAAAGAGACCAAAACGTAAGTGCAAAGGTCCATAGGGGGGAAAAAAGCCTTATCTAGTTTTCACATGACAGAATGCAAAAAGTTTTAAATTATAGGCCTATTTCAGTAAATTGGCTTGAACATTTGTATCATTCATGCACATACAGGACCATACAATTTATGAAAAGGGACCAAAATTTGCATCACATCAGAGAATTTGTAAGTGGAGGTTCTTAACTTGTTGAAAATGTCTATAAAATTCAGTATTTAAAAAGGTATGTATAGCTGAAACATATAAATTTATAGTTCGTATTTACCCAAAAGAGACCAAAACGTAAGTGCAAAGGTCCATAGGGGGGACCATCACATCAGAGAATTTGTAAGTGGAGGTTCTTAACTTGTTGAAAATGTCTATAAAATTCAGTATTTAAAAAGGTATGTATAGCTGAAACATATAAATTTATAGTTCGTATTTACCCAAAAGAGACCAAAACGTAAGTGCAAAGGTCCATAGGGGGGAAAAAAGCCTTATCTAGTTTTCACATGACAGAATGCAAAAAGTTTTAAATTATAGGCCTATTTCAGTAAATTGGCTTGAACATTTGTATCATTCATGCACATACAGGACCATACAATTTATGAAAAGGGACCAAAATTTGCATCACATCAGAGAATTTGTAAGTGGAGGTTCTTAACTTGTTGAAAATGTCTATAAAATTCAGTATTTAAAAAGGTACTACTTGCAACCACCCTCTCAACAATGATCATCATCCATATAAGTCCACAAAGTGACACCAACACCAACATCAAGCCATCAGAAAAGCCCTCTAGGCCTAAAATGACCATCAATAAGAATCTAAACAACATGATTATATAATTCGATGTGTTTTAGGCATGTAGTTAAAGATATGATGTTGTTTTAAAGGAGATTAACTAAGAGTATTTCAAAAAGAAATGTGTTTGAATTTCCAAATATAGTACATTGGTTCAAATGTTAAACATCAGCCAGAAGCAAGTGACATTAGGCCTCAAATCATTAAAACGTAGTCAAAAATGCATTACAATAGTCAAAATTTGTAAGGATAGCAGTCACATTTCAAGTTGGTTTCCAGAAGTATTTTTGAAAGGACATTTAAATGTTCAAGATTGAAATGTTCCTAAAGGTAACTGTAAGTATAACTGTTTTCCTGTAACAGTTTTAATTTTTTTCATTTTTAATAAGACGTAGTTCAACTTGTCAGTCAGTTGATTTAGATGTTAATTATTTATACAAAAGAGAGACAGAGAAAGAGTACATTAAACACTTTGAGCCAATCTGACATGACCTTCATAATAACAAACTATATTCATCAGACAATTATAAAAAACAACATCAGTTTCACTACACTTGGAACACTTACTGCACTGCAATATGTGCAGAAAATGCCTGAATGTTTAAATTGTTACCAAATATATAAGGGTTCCATGAAAAGAGAAGTGGATAACAGTTTTCAATGGTAGTGATGAGACCAAACCAAATACCAGTTTAACCTTGTCAGATTCAGGATCATTTACGAAATAGTAAGACATGCTAGTGTTCGAACTTTTCTATTGTTTAAGACCATACCTTTACTTCCAAGAAGGACCTCCAACTGAAGTTTTTTATTGTTTCAGACCATACTTTAACTTCCACGAAGGTGGACCGCCTATACAAACTGATGATTTACTGTTTTGGAAGTACTACTTTTGAAGACCAGAAAAAACGGCCTGAAATTTTGCAATGTTCCTTACACTTTTATCGACAAATTTGAAATTTACGAAGGCAAGAAGGGGATTCGAACCGCTTTGCTTTGCAATTTTTTCTGACCTACCTGCCTGTTGTGCGATCTCCTAGATACTAATCTAACACGGCTGACAGGTAAGATTGACGGTTCTGCTTGTCTTGAACATGTTGGATGCATTACATATTGCTGGTGGATGGATTCCGTGGTGCTTGTAAACAGGACGATATTATGCATTGCCTCATGCGAGTGAATTGGCAATCAAAAATAGTTCTATGTGGCACCTTTGTAAATTTCCATAAAAATGTTTGTATGCACAATGCAAATACGATAATAAGTCGGATGTTTATTTAGATCAAACAACAAAATGTTCATTTAGATAGGTAAGGAACTTGGTGCAGGTCCATAGGCGTTTTGCTGAACCTGCCCGGTGAATCAAAAGACACACTCGGCTGCTCCTAGCGTGTCCTTTGATTTATCTCGCAGGTCCAGCAAAACGCATATGGGCCTGCACCGTGTTCCTTCCCTAACACATAAGATACGGTGACCAATCAGATTAACGGTCAAGCAAAATCCCGACAGAAATGCACGACCAAATGTCTCTGAAATGATTTGTGTGGTATGTGCATTGAAAAAAGCAATTTAATCTCATTTTGCACTGACGAACAAGGGATTCCATTTCAATCTGGGGTGTCGTTCACATAATAAGAGGAGAAATCACCAAATCATTTTGCTTGAAAGTTGTCGGCATGAACGTTCTGGGGATATTTGCGAGTGCAATGTCAGCCGGTTCTGACTCGAGTTTCATATCTTGGTGTTTACTTTCATACAATGAATGGGGGTTTACGCTACAGTGCGCGCATGCAGTTGCCCACGGTCGGCCTCAAGCGTCTGCGACGGGAACTGATGTCCAGTATCTCTACGGAAACTGATGGGATGAAGTTCCGAGGATTTCAGCTTGTGTCAGTCCCGTGTTTCAAATTCCTCGCCCTAAGCATTCCCACGTGATCCAGGATACCTGCGGCAATTGACAGGACGACATCCCGAGGTTTCATAGGGTCTCCACGGTCTCGGCTCACGGTGCTCCAGTATCCCTAAGTTTATATTGTACTCTGGACCACTGTAGTCTCTGCAACTATGGTCATCCTGGTACTTGAATGAAAAATCTGTTTACAAAGAATACAATTGAACCTCCTTATTACACTTCAAAGCAATTCATTTTACGTATTTCAACTTAAGTCGCAGTTGGGACTCAAAGAGTTAAATTGTCAGGCCGCATGACAGACACAGTACGCTTCGATTAGCGTGCACAAATGGTATTTAAACCTTGCTTGCAGCTGTGGCAACTGGACTTTCAAAACAAAGACTCGCGATTGAAAGTACAGAAGAGTGCAACATTTTGACTCCTGCTTACGCCTACCTGATTCTGGTTTTTAGTCTTAATTTTGATGATTACATCCAGAACTTGATTATTCCAAGGGAATGTAATTTTGTAATTTTGAAAAAACATGTGGAAATTCAATCTATGAACAGCAGTCTAGCCTACCTGGAGATGAATAAGGTTAGACCTAGGCCTAGCCCATAGGGCCTATGATATATATATATATATATATATATTAAAGAAGTTTTATTTGTTTACATTTTTACAGATCCTAGATATAAGGATCCACACAGGTATCACTTTACGATTGCCCAGTCGGCAATTTAAAATTGGTTCCGCCTTGGTTACGTCATAAATCAGGCCTGCTTTTTCCTTCATTTTGACGAAGGGGAAAAGTCGTATGATATGTGTGTACTGTATAGAAAAAATGTGAAGCGGCAAAATAATAAATGATGCTATAAATAAGAATAAGAGATACACGCAACATGATTGAATCCAGTCAATTTCATAGATACATTACATAATCAAATGTGTTGAAACTGTTTGCAATTCCCCCCCCCCCCCCCATACGAAGGGACCGTGTTTGATATCTAACATTTCCTTTTTTTATTAATCACAAAAGTCCAAGGTAACAATACAAATGTATTCATATAACACAGATGTGCGTTGTCAAAAACTGTGGACGGACGCTAAGAAGAGATCATCCCAACTTGGGTTGTTGGAATATTTTACAATCTCCAAAATCACATTAGAATTTAGAGCAACATTTTGTTGCCCTTACGCTGTCTGCATTGATATTATATATATATATATATATATATATATATATATATATATATATATATATATATATATATATATATATATATATATATATATATATATATATAAACGTAACGTCAGTATAAAACAAGCTCCAAGTGCTTCAAGGCTTGCTAAAGTGGAGTTGCCAAACCCTAAATTTAACATATGTACAGCAGAATGCAATCTTCCAGTCACATTTCTACACCACGTTACATTTTTTTGGATTTGTCCTAGAGTAAGACCTGTTTACCGATTCAACACGCTGTGTATCAGTTTTGAATTTTGTTGCCTGCATTGCAAGCCGTCCTAACCTGTCCACTACCAGATGCTTTAATTTTTCTAAATCTGATACAGAAGGAGTAAGATACACACCAGCAGGCAAGAAAGAGACTGCCCATGTACCATTTTAAGGCCCGTACAAGCATATGAATGTCTAACACAGAGTGAGGGATCATCTTGATAACACAATATTATTGCATCTATTACATAGTCAAATTTTATGTTCATGCGCTTCACATTGCCACCCAAATTTTCATAGCAGACATTATATTCATGCGTACACCTTCTTGATAAATTGTACCCAAATTGCCCAATCATCGAATTTACACTATTTTCTATCCTTGCAGGGAATCTTACAGAACCCCAGTTGACCTTTTGTGCACGTTTACGCGCTGACTGTGACAAATGTCTTGTAAACTTTAAGTTTCCTGGTGCCAAACCATCCTTTTTTTTACACAGACTTGACAATTTCCCCGGCTCAACTGTCAAGGTCAGCTGTCAGTTGAATTATATTAAGTGGCACCTCATCTTTTTCCAAATGTTCAAAACTTCCCTTGCACCATTGGAATTCATCACCAATACTTGCATCCATATGTACATTTGCAGTGCATTTTCCCCCATGGTTTGGGCAAGCTGGTATGTACAAATGATGTTTCCTTGCATATATATGACCAACTTTGCACAGTTTATTTTTCACAGTGACCCCAATATTTTTTTTTCAAAGTTTGATTTTCACAAACAGTGTAAACACACTGCGTCATAGGTTGGAAGGGTGTCTTTCCACCACCAGATGTCAGGGCGATGTTGTCTCTGCAGTCTGCATCCATCATTATTGGTGTTTTTTTCAGAAAGTCCCAGCAGTTTGTTATTGCGTATGATTTGCCCTCTTTGTTCCCTCATGTTTTCTTCAATAAGCTGTGTGATAATGTCATTCACTCTGTTTGAATTGCTCTGCATTGATTTTCTTGCAGGAGCTGGGATATACATATGGAGTAGATTATTCCTCAGTGCTTTGTTCCCAATGCTTGTAGTCATGAGGCCAGCTTGAGCTGCCAAATTAATGTTGGCTGCTTTCTACCCTGGCTGAGAATTGTTACTTGTGACTTCTTTGTACAAATTTTTTTTTTCTTGAAATGTTATCACACATTGTACAATTCAGCGACTCCTGCCACGCTAGTCCCACTTTTATTTCTTTTTCTGCATCAAAAATTAACTGACTTGTACAATCTAGCTTGTGCAGTAAATGTTCCCTCACAGAATCATTCCATAATTTCTCTGTCCTTTCAGCATGTAAAATTCTATAGGAGTCCATATTTGGTCTGTCATGCTTTGGTAATGCATACCAATCAAGATACATGGTGCTGGGTGGAGCTGGTCTAAGCAGTTTTACATTCATCTTTGCCTCCAGGCCTGGTTCCTCTTATAGCCGTTCATTCAGATTTTCTTGTAATTCACGAGGCAAGCGTGTCCACCTCACTGGTGTATTGGTTGTGGGTTCTGTTGTCACCTTGCATCCCTTGTTGTGGGGAATATGGCCTCTCTGAAAACTGGTTTTGTTTCTTCTGTGACAAGCTTTCATTGTATCAGTCAGTGGGCAGCAGTAGTCTTCAATATAGCTATGTTGTAGTTACTTATCAAGGCTGAAGAACTTATGAAATATTTGGTAATTTCTGATTCTTATAAATCGTATTTTTTGTGTGTAGGAGTCTTTGTGTAGGAAAGGAAAATACCAGGAATGGGGTTGCTTGATGAATCAGAACCCACCCCTCTGTGATGCAAGTAACTTCCAGGATTCACACAGCATCAGCAGCAGGGTGAAATGTGAAACCCCTGTCTGCCCCCACAGATGGGTCAAGCTGATCCTGTTTGCAGTTATACAAGTGATGGATGTCTCATGATTAATGAAAAGAGTCATCAAATTCACAATATTTCTTATAAATTTCAACTTTATATTTGAAAAAATCAATGTTAAAATTAATGGGTGGGGCGTGGTAATTTGATCTGTCATTGTAGGAAGAGGGCTTGCAAGCAAGTGAACTTGGCTTGAATGTATAGCCCTTATGCTTATGTATTGATGCCAGGTCGAAAACTTTTGTAATAATCATGTCTCATTTTTTTTTTAGATTTTGCATCTTATACAATTATTTCACCTAAAACTGATTTTTCTCATTTTAAATGTTATTAGTGTCAGGGCCATTATTTTGCTTATTATTGAAATCAGATAGAAATGAATGAAACCATGCACACAAAACAAATCAGGAATTCAGTTTAACAAGTTTTAATAATTTTGAAAAGCGTATTAGGTTACAGACCACTGTTGCGATTGGCTGGTTGCGCATCCCAACGGAGATAGTCCGCAATTGTGAAAATACCGTGTTGTCAGCATGCTGTAGCTTCTGTTTTAATAAAGTTAGCAAAGTCAGGTTTGCCGCATCACAGAGTTGCTTCATTGCTGGTTATATAAGTGCACTGTCTTCCAGACCAGGTGGGAACTTTATGGTGAGGAAGGACAATGGTGTGACCCCGGCCAGAGCACAGTTCATACACCTGTATAAAGCTGACATACAGGTGTTGTTTCGTATTTCAATTATCACGAAATAATGAGCTAGGAATTGTATGACAAGAATCTGTCCGTGTTTTTCCGACATTTTGATATATATATTTTTATATATCAAATGCCGTTGGAAAAAAATTAAAATACCATAATGCTGATTTTATAGACTGGAAAATGCTAATATGAAAAATAGAAGTATTTATAACTGTAGTCTGTGGCCTTAACAGTTAGGTTCCAAGGACTTCACATAAGAAGAAAAAAGCGTAAGCATCTTTGAAATATTGATGTCATAACTCATGAATTCCACAGAAAGTCACCCATGGGGTCGATTTGTCAAATGAACATAGCTTATCTCAATATTACACAAATAATTATCTTTGAAACCTGTAGCATTCCGTTTAGAATCAAATTTTCACGTCCCGCCCAACAATTCTATTTTTGGTTATCAGTGACGTCACTACTTCCATTTCCCGTCCAAGAACGTAAACGTGCAAAGACGCGAAAATTGTTGATGAGTGTGACGGCTGTAGCGTGGTAAATATTTGCCCCACAATATCAAATGAGGTGTCATATTATTTTAGAGAATCTGTTCTCTTTGCAGAAGGGCATCTCGGTGAAATGTGAACAACATTTTGTTGATCCAACGGCAACGAAAATGTGCCCTGTTTCTGTTGCTGAACCATTGGTTGTGGTGAATACGTCATGCACAAAACACAATAATGCATATGGCGTCCACAAAACCCATGGAATATTATATTTATTATTGGTTTCATTAATGAATTTAGCTACCTAAAATACAGGAGGCATCACATTTTCCAAATGCTTCCAAATTTTGCAGCAATTGCCTTGACAATTTCACGTGCTTGCGTGACGTTTTCACGTGACTTATTCACCAAGTTTGTAAGTACGTAATGTGTAAACATGAAATTACGTGAGCATACTGTAGAGTTAGTTGCAGAAAATGTTCATGAGTTACTATTGTGTGTTGTCCGCAACAGAAAATTTAAAATCTTATCATCAAATCAATGGTAATATGATAACTGATGGTGCCAAATTGATCACATAAATACTAATTTAACCAACGCATTGATGAAAGTGACGTGTTCACAGTTGACAAACTGAAATAAGAAATGTTCAGGCTACAGTGAATACGTCACGATTTGCAATAGAGCTTTGATAACCTTGTTTGGAAACTATTTTGATGTGTGGGGTTATACTATTGTATAAAATAAATTGACATCGTGGATAGGTAAAGACAAACACGTTCCATTTTTTATGAATGAAAAATTTAAGTCATTTGAAGGGATGCAGCATGAAATCATTAATAACAGCTGTGATGTATTCACGTGACGTATTCACCAGCAGAACACCAACCTTTTTAATCACACATTTTGAGACTGAGTCAAGAGCTTTCCTTTGCACACGCAAATTGCTCCTAGGAAAGCTGTTAACCAAGACTTGACCTTTAGAGACACCCAAGCCTCCTGCCATTTGAATATAAGGTCCGTTATTGAGGATTTTGAATCTTGAGTCGCTCTTAGTCGTTTTCTAATAAGTACACAATCATAGTCTTGATTAGCAATAAGGATTAAAATCGGGAATCACCGTATCTGCAATTTGTTGACTTTTACTTCATCCTTTTATTTGTATTTATGTATTTCATATTATACATAGATAGAGTGAGCGTAGGTGATATCAACTTATCTCATTTCGTCTTTCTAATAAGCTCACACTTTTTCATTATACATGTTTGTTGCCAAATATTAAACTGACTAGCAGTTGTAGCAGGCGATAGAAATGTCAGACTGTTTCCTCCTTACTCATGAGATTTGTTTGGTCCAGTAAGTATATAATATGATACATATTTTCTAGGTATTGGGCCAACATGCCGCACAAGACAGCAGCAGAGAGACAAACAGACAGAAGGGCCAGGCTCAGGGCAGATGCTGAATTGATCCAGCAATACAAAGAAAAAGACAAAAAATACGCAAAGACAGTTGAGAGAATCCGCGAGTGAAGAAGAACGGACACACTACCGAAAACTGGTACGATTATCAACAAGGCGTTACAGAGCAAGGTTGTAGGGAAGCCTAAGCCAGAAGAAGACCCCGCACCTGACACTAAGCCCAATACTAGTAACGCATTTAAGAGTCCTGCCGCTTATGGTAAAGCAAAAGGACGAGTGTTGAAAGTCTTACAAAAAGTCCCAGAAAATGCAAAGCAGTAGTGACAGGGTTGACAGTGCTAAAGATCGAGTTATTTGATTCAGTGCACAAAAAAATAAAAAAAACAAACAAACAAACAAACAAACACACACACACACAGCAGGCTAAATCTAACGCCAAAAACTGCACAAAACGTAAAGCCTGTCTCAAGTCAGGAGTGAAATTAGTTTCTTTACATTGGTATTGGAAAGGAAATGTTGATACTTTGGCAAGTCTGGAAACTCTTTGCTGTCATTGTTGGGTTTGGAATTAATGAATATGGATCATGTATTTCTTTACTATTTGAAAATTACTTCATTGGCTATGTTGTGCTGTGGGCTTTGTTCTCCGACTCATAGTTATAGTGGAGGTAGAGTGTGTTTATAATGTTCCAGATTCATAAATATCACAAAAACGATGTAGGCCTACTTTACTCTTTTACTTTAAACTTAGCTGACTGACAAGTCGGGAGAACTAAAAGGTGATAGGCCTAACAGGTCTCTTTTTATTTTTGGCAGAAGAAATGAAAGTTGTGTTTTGGGTGGTTAGGCCTATACAGTTTGGAAAAGAATTAGTGTCTGCAGTTGATGATGAATATTTCTAAGGTTGAGAGGACCGGTTTAAAACCACCAGTTGCCTTTTATGGGTGACTGCCTGTCTCAATTCAGGAGTGAAATTTGTTTCTTTACATTGGTATTGGAAAAGAAATGTTGATACTTTGGTAAGTCTGGAAACTCTTTGCTGTCATTGTTGGGTTTGGAATTAATGAATATGGATCATGTGTTTCTTTACTATTTTATCAAAGTGACAGTGTATCAAGGGTCATGCCTGACAAGGCTGAATACGTAACTGTGAGAGAACAAGATGGAATTAAATTATAAATCCAAGAAAGACACATGTTAATGTCGTAAGGAGAGGCCCACAACCTTTTCTTCAAGAACACCCAGATGAGTCTGTGGGGAAATCAAAATTATCTGACTCAAGGCCTGAAAGTGTGCTTCTTCTGTCCAAGGCCCCACATCTTCGTTGTGAAAAAGTATCTTTATGGAATTCTGTAGTTGGAGACTTTGATTGAAGGGCAGTCAAAAGATTTACAGTTCCGTTTTTGTTCAGGTAGGCCTAGAAATGTAAAGAGGGCAGAAGACTTTTGGGGCCACATTGCTTGTACATTGAACTGGAATTGAATTTGAATTTTTATAAATCAGAAAAGCCTAAGCCTTATGTTTGCCCTGTCTTTCCACTCTAATGCCAATTGGTGTTTCTGCACCACACAGCCGCACAACGACGGGACATGGCTGTCACAAAATAAAATAATTGCAACTATAAAGGGCAAACAGAACAGACCAAAATCAAATGAACCTAAAACGCGCATCTACAAAGTTAATTTCTGTGCAAATTTAGAGACCTACAAAATTTGTGCCTAGCTTGGTGTGGCCGCTACTGCCAAGGACTCTTTCACTGAATCTGATTCCACATCCGGCAAAACCTCGGATTGAAATTTTCTCAGAAGACCTGAAAAGCCGGGTGATGAGATGCTTCATATGGTGGTAACCAAGAAACAACATAATGATACCATGAAGAAATCGTGAATGCAGTTATCGTATAACTTATTCATTGGTTGAAGACACTTTAGAAAGGGTTTATTTTTTTCGGAGACCTGTAATTTAAACACACACACACACAAATACACACACACACATACACACACACACATCCGTACATATATGTGTGTGTGTGTACTGATTTATTGCATTAGTTACATCGTTGCTTATCAACAACCATCTCATATGCTTGAGAAAAACCAAAAACAAAAATTTGCTACACGATCTAAGCAGCATAGCATAACACAACCGGCGACATCAAACTTCAAAGTTCGGTCCTATTCCTTCGACTGTTGCGACTCACGTTCAGGGTAATTCGGTGAAAAAAATATTATTTTTCCTAACGATATACAATTCATAGTTTGTAGGTCTGCAGTTGAAGTTCGATCAATTGTTGTTGTGGGAAGTGTCAGTCAAAAGGTTATTACAGAAAACCATTAACTTCAATATCGGGGCCGAAGTACTGACAAACGTGGAACACCATTTTGGCAAGGTTGATGTTACATGATTTCTGCATGGACCATATGATCCCTTTCCAGGAACGTGCACACGTGGGGAAGAGCAGTTTCTTTCATGATAGTGGAAACGTAAATTAGCCGACTTGCTGGAGACCTACAACAACTCTGTAAACATTGTTGAATGAAGCATCTCATCACCCGGCTTTTCAGGTCTTCTGAGAAAATTTCAATCCGAGGTTTTGCCGGACGTGGCATCAGACTCAGTGAAAGAGTCCTTGGCAGTAGCGGCCACACCAAGCCAGGCACAAATTTTGTAGGTCTCTAAATTTGCACAGAAATTAACTTTGTAGATGCCCGTTTTGGGTTCATTTGATTTTGGTCTTTTCTGTTTGCCCTTTATAGTTGCAATTATTTCATTTTGTGACAGCCATGTCCCGTCGTTGTGCGGCTGTGTGGTGCAGAAACACCAATTGGCATTTGAGTGGAAAGACGGGGCAAACTTGAGGCTTAGGCTTTTCTGATTAATAAAAATTCAAATTCAATTCCAATTCAATGTACAAGCAATGTGGCCCCAAAAGTCTTCTGCCCTCTTTATATTTCTAGGCCTACCTGAACAAAAACGGAACTGTAAATCTTTTAACTGCCCTTCAATCAAAGTCTCCAACTACAGAATTCCATAAAGATACTTTTTCACAACAAAGATGTGGGGCCTTGGACAGAAGAAGCACATTTTCAGGCCTTGAGTCAGATAATTTTGATTTCCCCATAGACTCATCTGGGTGTTCTTGAAGAAAAAGCTTGTGGGCCTCTCCTTACGACATTAACATGTGTCTTTCTTCGATTTATAATTTTTTTCCATCTTGTTCTCTCACAGTTACGTATTCAGCCTTGTCAGGCATGACCCTTGATACACTGTCACTTTGAGAAAATGACTTTACGTTTTGTGCAGTTTTTGGCGTTAGATTTAGCCAGCAGTGCGTGTGTGTGTGTTTGTGTGTTTTTTTTTTTTTTTTTTTTTTTTTTTGCACTGAATCAAATAATTCGATCTTTAGCACTGTCAACCCTGTCACTGCTGCTTTGCATTTTCTGGGACTTTTTGGTAAGACTTTCAACACTCGTCCTTTTGCTTTACCATAAGCGGCAGGATTCTTAAATGCGTTACTAGTATTGGGCTTAGTGTCAGGTGCGGGGTCTTCTTCTGGCTCAGGCTTTCCCTACAACCTTGCTCTGTAACGCCTTGTTGATAATCGTACCAGTTTTCGGTAGTGTGTCCATTCTTCTTCACTCGCAGATTCTCTCAACTGTCTTTGCGTATTTTTTTCTTTTTCTTTGTATTGCTGGATCAATTCAGCATCTGCCCTGAGCCTGGCCCTTCTGTCTGTTTGTCTCTCTGCTGCTGTCTTGTGCGGCATGTTGGCCCAATACCTAGAAAATATGTATCATATTATATACTTACTGGACCAAACAAATCTCATGAGTAAAGAGGAAACAGTCTAACATTTCAATCGCCTGCTACAACTGCTAGTCAATTTAATATTTGGCAACAAACATGTATAATGAAAAAGTGTGAGCTTATTAGAAAGACGAAATGAGATAAGTTGATATCACCTACGCCCACTCTATCTATGTATAATATGAAATACATAAATACAAATAAAAGGACGAAGTTAAAGTCAACAAATTGCAGATACGTGGATTTCCGATTTTAAGCCTTATTGCTAATAAAGACTATGATTGTATACTTATTAGAAAACGACTAAGAGCGACTCAAGATTCAAAATCCTCAATAACGGACCTTATATTCAAATGGCAGGAGGCCTGGGTTTCTCTAAAGGTCAAGTCTTGGTTAACAGCTTTCCTACGAGCAATTTGCGTGTGCAAAGTATCCAAAGGAAAGCTGTTGACTCAGTCTCAAAATGTGTGATTTAAAAGGTTGGTGTTCTGCTGGAGAATACGTCACGTGAATACATCACAGCTGTTATAAATGATTTCATGCCGCATCCCTTCAAATGAATTAATTTTTGATTCATAAAAAAATGGAACGTGTTTGTCTATACCTATCCACGATGTCAATTTATTTTACAAAATAATATAACCCCACACATCAAAATATTTTCCAAACAAGGTTATCAAAGCTCTATTGCAAATCGTGACGTATTCACTGTAGCTTGAACGTTTCTCATTTCAGTTTGTCAACTGTGAACACGTCACTTTCATCAATGCGTTGGTAAAATTAGTATTTATGTGATCAATTTGGCACCATCAGTTATCATATTACCATTGATTTGATGATAAGATTTTAAATTTTCTGTTGCGGACAACACACAATAGTAACTAATGAACATTTCTCTGCAAATTAACTCTAGAGTATGCTCACGTCATTTCATGTTTACACATTACGTACTTACAAACTTGGTGAATAAGTCACGTGAATACGTCACGCAAGCACGTGAAATTTTCAAAGCAATTGCTGCACAATTTGGAAGCATTTGGAAAATGTGATGCTTCCTGTATTTTAGGTAGCTAAATTCATTAATGAAACCAATAATAAATATAATATTCCATGGGTTTTGTGGACGCCATATGCATTATTGTGTTTTGTGCGTGGCGCATTCACCACAACCAATGGTTCAGCAACATAAACAGGGCACATTTTCGTTGCTGTTGGATCAATGAAATGTTGTTCACATTTCACCAAGATGCCCTTCTGCAAAGAGAACAGATTTTCTAAAATAATATGACACCTCATTTGATATTGTGGGGCAAATATTTAACACGCTACAGCCGTCACACGCATCAACAATTTTTTGCGTCTTGGCACGTTTACGTTTTTGGACGGGAAATGGAAGTAGTGACGTCAGTGATAACCGTCAAAAATAGAATTGTTGGGCGGGAGGTGAAAATTTGATTCAAAACGAAATGCTACAGGTTTCAAAGATAATTATTTGTGTAATATTGAGATAAGCTATGTACTTTTGACAAATCGATCCCATGGGTGACTTTCTGTTGAATTCATGAGTTATGACATCAATATTTCAAAGATGCTTACGCTTTTTTCTTCTTATGTGAGCTCCGTGGAACCTAACTGTTAAGGCCACAGACTGCAGTTATAAATCCTTCTATTTTTCATATTAGCATTTTCCAGTCTATAAAGTCAGCATTATGGTATTTCAATTTTTTCCAACGGCATTTGATATATAAAAATATATAAAAATGTCGGAAAAACACGGACAGATTCTTGTCATAGAATTCCTAGCTCATTATTTCGTGATAATTGAAATACGAAACAACACCTGTATGTCAGCTTTATACAGGTGTATGAACTGTGCTCTGGCCGGGGTCACACCATTGTCCTTCCTCACGATAAAGTTCCCACCTGGTCTGGAAGACAGTGCACCTATATGACCAGCAATGAAGCAACTCTGTGATGCAGCAAACCTGACTTTGCTAACTTTATTTAAACAGAAGCTACAGCATGCTGAGAACATGGTATTTTCACAATTGCGGACTATCTCCGTTGTGATGCGCAACCAGCCAATCGCAACAGTGGTCTGTAACCTAATACGCTTTTCAAAATTATTAAAACTTGTTAAACTGAATTCTTGATTTGTTTTGTGTGCATGGTTTCATTCATTTCTATCTGACTTCAATAATAAGCAAAATAATGACTTCAATAATAAGCAAAATAATGGCCCTGACACTAATAACATTTAAAATGAGAAAAATCAGTTTTAGGTGAAATAATTGTATAAGATGCAAAATTAAAGAAAAAAAAAATGAGACTTGATTATTACAAAAGTTTTCGACCTGGCATCAATACATAAGCATGAGGACTATACATTAAAGCCAAGTTCACTTGCTTGCAAGCCCTCTTCCTACAATGACAGATCAAATTACCACGCCCCACCCATTTATTTTAACATTGATTTTTAATATAAAGTTGAAATTTATAAGAAATATTGTGAATTTTATGACTCTTTTGATTAATTATGGGACATCCATCACTTGTATAACTGCAAACAGGATCAGCTTGACCCATCTGTGGGGGCAGACAGGGGTTTCACATTTCACCCTGCTGCTGATGCTGTGTGAATCCTGGAAGTTACTTGCATCACAGAGGGGTGGGTTCTGATTCATCAAGCAACCCCATTCCTGGTATTTTCCTTTCCTACACAAAGACTCCTACACACAAAAAAATATGATTTATAAGAATCAGAAATTACCAAATATTTCATAAGTTCTTCAGCCTTGATAAGTAACTACAACATAGCTATATTGAAGACTACTGCTGCCCACTGACTGATACAATGAAAGCTTGTCACAGAAGAAACAAAACCAGTTTTCAGAGAGGCCATATTCCCCACAACAAGGGATGCAAGGTGACAACAGAACCCACAACCAATACACCAGTGAGGTGGACACGCTTGCCTCGTGAATTACAAGAAAATCTGAATGAACGGCTATAAGAGGAACCAGGCCTTGAGGCAAAGATGAATGTAAAACTGCTTAGACCAGCTCCACCCAGCACCACGTATCTTGATTGGTATGCTTTGCCAAAGCATGACAGACCAAATATGGACTCCTATAGAATTTTACATGCTGAAAGGACAGAGAAATTATGGAATGATTCTGTGAGGGAACATTTACTGCACAAGCTAGATTGTACAAGTCAGTTAATTTTTGATGCAGAAAAAGAAATAAAAGTGGGACTAGCATGGCAGGAGTCGCTGAATTGTACAATGTGTGATAACATTTCAAGAAAAAAAAAATTGTACAAAGAAGTCACAAGTAACAATTCTCAGCCAGGGTAGAAAGCAGCCAACATTAATTTGGCAGCTCAAGCTGGCCTCATGACTACAAGCATTGGGAACACAGCACTGAGGAATAATCTACTCCATATGTATATCCCAGCTCCTGCAAGAAAATCAATGCAGAGCAATTCAAACAGAGTGAATGACATTATCACACAGCTTATTGAAGAAAATATGAGGGAACAGAGAGGGCAAATCATACGCAATAACAAATTGCTGGGACTTTCTGAAAAAAACACCAATAATGATGGATGCAGACTGCAGATACAACATCGCCCTGACATCTGGTGGTGGAAAGACACCCTTCCAACCTGTGACGCAGTGTGTTTACACTGTTTGTGAAAATCAAACTTTGAAAAAAAAATATTGGGGTCACTGTGAAAAATAAACTGTGCAAAGTTGGTCATATATATGCAAGGAAACATCATTTGTACATACCAGCTTGCCCAAACCATGGGGAAAATGCACTGCAAATATACATATGGATGAAAGTATTGGTGATGAATTCCAATGGTGCAAGGGAAGTTTTGAACATTTGGAAAAAGATGAGGGGCCACTTAAAATAATTCAACTGACAGCTGACCTTGACAGTCGAGCCAGGGAAATTGTCAAGTCTGTGTAAAAAAAGGATGGTTTGGCACCAGGAACCTTAAAGTTTACAAGACATTTGTCACAGTCACAGCATAAACGTGCACAAAAGGTCAACTGGAGTTCTGTAAGGTTCCCTGCAAGGATAAAAAATAGTGTAAATTCCATGATTGGGCAATTTGGGTACAATTTATCAAGAAGGTGTACGCATGAATATAATGTCTGCTATGAAAATTTGGGTGGCAATGTGAAGCGCATGAACATAAAATTTGACTATGTAATAGATGCAATAATATTGTGTTATCAAGATGATCCCTCACTCTGTGTTAGACATTCATATGCTTGTACGGGCCTTAAAATGGTACATGGGAAGTCTCTTTCTTGCCTGCTGGTGTGTATCTTACTCCTTCTGTATCAGATTTAGAAAAATTAAAGCATCTGGTAGTGGACAGGTTAGGACGGCTTGCAATGCAGGCAACAAAATTCAAAACTGATACACAGCGTGTTGAATCGGTAAACAGGTCTTACTCTAGGACAAATAAAAAAAATGTAACTTGGTGTAGAAATGTGACTGGAAGATTGCATTCTGCTGTACATATGTTAAATTTAGGGTTTGGCAACTCCACTTTAGCAAGCTTGGAAGCACTTGGAGCTCCCATAACACATGGGTCTACACAAGTAAAACAACTGCGAAATGTTACCGCTTTGTTTGAATATAATTAAGAGTATACAGGTAGCATCAAGTACAAGCAGGCAAGACGCAAAAGAAGACACACTTTAGGATGGCTGCTTAGACATAAAAAAATCAAAGGGGAGAGTATCTTACAAAAGAGACTGTGACAACCAAAGCTGTTAAATAACAGTGTCTCCAAGCAAAAAAAAAAAAAAAAAAGGACAAGGGAATATGGCTCTTGCGTACAACAAATACATACATGTACTTGGTGGATGCAGTGATAAATGCAAACAGCAGGCCCCTACAATGTCAATGTCACTGTTTGATCATATTAATGAAATTAGCATAATCTATTCATATCATATTTGCATTGTTAATTTTTATAGAATTACCTGGGGAAGACTTCTTGGTTACCTGAGAGTTATCACGAAACTAAAGACTACAAAAGCTTGCTCTCTATCTACCAACCAGTCAGCAAATCGAGCATGGCATGTACATTTGTTAAATGTCTTGCAGTGAATCGTGTTGTAATTTATGTGGTGAGGTTCGACCGATACGTGCGACATTTCCATACACAATTGTTTGTGACATGAATATGATGCTTCATGACTTTTTTGAATGTTGAGACAATTAAACTTGATATTCACAGCCAATCTTTTCTTTTTCTTACTTGAGCTGGCCTCAGGTACACAATACCATAACCCAAGCCATTTGCCTTGTAATCTACAGTCCCACGCCATATCTTGCATGCATCGTCCATGTAAAAGTTGTTAGGATCACTTCAAAGTGCCCAAGCATCTGTCAAAGAGCGCTGACCTTCCATATCGAACTTGCTTCATGGACGATGAAAGAATAAAAACATTACCATGTGCGTTCCAGTACATAAAAAGTTAGCCCTAATAGGCCACAGACTACAGTTATGAATCCTTCTATTTTTCATATTAGCATTTTCCAGTCTAAAAATTCAGCATTATGGAATTTTAAAATTTTGTCAACAGCATTAAATAGATACAAAATGTCAGAAAAACAGCGACAGATTCTTGTCATACAATTCCCAGCTCATTATTTCGTGATAATTGAAATACGAAACAACACCTGGATGTCAGCTTTATACAGGTGTATAAAGTGTGCTCTGGCCGGAGTGACATCCTTGTCCTTCCTCACCATAAAGTTCCCACCTGGTCTGGAAGACAGTGGACCTATATGACCACCAATGAAGCAACTCTGTGATGCAGCAAACCTGACTTTGCTAACTTTTTTTAAACAGAATCTACAGCATGCTGAAAACATGGTATTTTCAGAATTACGGACTATCTCTGTTGGGGTGTGCAACCAGCCAATCACAACTGTGGTCAGTAAATTTAAGTAATGGCTCGCCGTAAAAATATTCAACACCACAACAACATCCTGTTAAGTAGAGTGAGAAAAGATTTAGCCTCAGTGTGGCGTTGTTTTGTGTCATCTATGAATCCCGTTAAACTTGTATCATTACACTTCATATCCCTATTGTGTACGCTCGTTTTATACTTACGTTACGTTTATATATATATATATATATATATATATATATATATATATATATATATATATATATATATATATATAGATATATAGATAGATATACATACAAATACATACATATATGTATATATACACACACACACACATATATATATATATATATATATATATATATATATATATATATATATATATATATATATATATATATATATATATAATATCAATGCAGACAGTGCAAGGGCAACAGAATGTTGCTCTAAATTCTAATGTGATTTTGGAGATTGTAAAATATTCCAACAACCCAAGTTGGGCTGACCTCTTGTTAGCGTCCGTCCACAGTTTTTGACAACGCATATCTGTGTTATATGAATACATTTGTATTGTTACCTTGGACTTTTGTGATCAATAAAAAAGGAAATGCTAGATATCAAACACGGTCCCTTCGTATGGGGGGGGGGGGGGGGGATTGCAAACAGTTTCAACACATTTGATTATGTAATGTATCTATGAAATTGACTGGATTCAATCATGTTGCTTGTATGTCTTATTCTTATATATCGCATCATTTATTATTTTGCCGCTTCACATTTTTTCTTCACAGTACACACATATAATACAACTTTTCCCCTTCGTCAAAATGAAGGAAAAAGCAGGCCTGACTCATGATGTAACCAAGGCGGAACCAATTTTAAATTGGGCAATCGTAGAGTGATACCTGTGTGGATCCTTATATTTGGGATCTGTAAAAATGTAAACAAATAAAACTTCTTAAATATATATATATATATATATATATATATATATATATATATATATATATATATATATATATATATATATATATATATATATATATATGATAGGCCCTATGGGCTAGGCCTAGGTCTAACCTTATTCATCTCCAGGTAGGCTAGACTGCTGTTCATAGATTGAATTTCCACATGTTTTTCAAAATTACAAAATTACATACCCTGGGAATAACCAAGTTCTGGATGTAATCATCAAAATTAAGACCAAAAACCAGAATCAAGTAGGCGTAAGCAGGAGTCAAAATGTTGCACTCTTCTGTACTTTTAATCGCGAGTCTTTGTTTTGAAGGTCCAGTTGCCACAGCTGCAAGCAGGGTTTAAATACCCTTTGTGCAAGCTAACTGAAGCATACCGTGTCTGTCATGCGGCCTGACAATTTAACTCTTTCAGTCCCAACTGCGACTTAAGTTGAAATACGTAAAATGAATTACTTTGAAGTGTAATTAGGAGGTTCAATTGTATTCTTTGTAAACAGATCTTCCATTCAAGTACCAGGAGGACCATAGTTGCAGAGACTAGAGTGGTCCAGAGTACAATATAAACTTGGGGATACTGGAGCATCGTGAGCCGAGACCGTGGAAACCCTATGAAACCTCGGGATGTCGTCCTGTCAATTGCCGCAGGTATCCTGGATCACGTGGGAATGCTTAGCGCGAGGAATTTGAAACACGGGACTGACACCAGCTGAAATCCTCGGAACTTCCTCCCATCAGTTTCCGTAGATATACTGGACATCAGTTCCCGTCGCAGACGCTTGAGGCCGACCGTGGGCAACTGTATGCGCGCACTGTAGCGTAAACCCCTATTCATTGTATGAAAGTAAACACCAAGATATGAAACTCGAGTCAGAACCAGCTGACATTGCACTCGCAAATATCCCCAGAACGTTCATACCGACAACTTTCAAGCAAAATGATTTGGTGATTTCTCCTCGTATTATGTGAACGACAGCCCAGATTGAAATGAAATCCCTTGTTCGTCAGTGCAAAATGAGATTAAATTGCTTTTTTCAATGCACATACCACACAAATCATTTCAGAGACATTTGGTCGTGCATTTCTGTCGGGATTTTGCTTGACCGTTAATCTGATTGGTCACCGTACCTTATGTGTTAGGTAAGGAACACGGTGCAGGCCCATATGCGTTTTGCTGGACCTGCGAGATAAATCAAAGGACACGCTAGGAGCAGCCGAGTGTGTCTTTTGATTCACCGAGCAGCTTCAGCAAAACGCCTATGGACCTGCACCAAGTTCCTTACCTATCTAAATGAACATTTTGTTGTTTGATCTAAAAAACATCCGACTTATTATCGTATTTGCATTGTGCATACAAACATTTAACTATTTTTGATTGCCAATTCACTCGCATGAGGCAATGCGTAATATCGTCCTGTTTACAAGCACCACTGAATCCATCCACCAGCAATATGTAATGCATTCAACATGTTGAAGACAAGCAGAACCGTCAATCTTACCTGTCATCCGTGTTAGATTAGTATCTAGGAGATCGCACGACAGGCAGGTAGGTCAGAAAAAATTGCAAAACTGTTCGAATCCCCTTCTTGCCTTGGTAAATTTCAAATTTGTTGATAAAAGTGTAAGGAACATTGCAAAATTTCAGGCCGTTATTTCTGGTCTTCAAAAATAGTACTTCCAAAATAATAAATCATCAGTTTGTATAGGAGGTCCACCTTCGTGGAAGTTAACGTATGGTCTGAAACAATAAAAAACTTCAGTTGGAGGTCCTTCTTGGAAGTAAAGGTATGGTCTTAAACAATAGAAAAGTTCATTAAGTCAAAGTTCAAGCTCTCTGGCACTTGCAGGGGTCACACACTACACCACATACAAATAAATAATACATGCGCTTGAAAGAGAAAGGAGGAATGGATGTAAACCAGATGGACGTGCAGCCACTTGCACTGAGGGCCCATAATATTGTTCTTGTGGGCCACACGGGCATCCAAATACTCGTCTTGCCATTGGAATAGCTCGCCTTAAATTAAAAAAAAAAATACATGTTAATATTATTATTCATAACTAATGTTAATTACCGTATGGCATTTTCATCTCTTCTTTCTCTCTTTTCTCTCTTTCTTTTTCTTTTCTATTTTTGTTTCTTTTTTTCTCTCTCTCCCTCTATCTTCCTTGCTTTAGTTGTTTTTCTTCTCTTTCTATCAATATTTCTTTCGTCCATCTGATTTTATTTTCTTTTTTTTTTCATTTCTGTCTGGTTTGTCTCTTGGCGGATTGATTGATTGATTCATTCAATCATCCATTACACCGGCATGCTTTGTGCATCACATTTTGAAAAAGGTAAATCTTACTGTGCTTTTAGTCTTGATGTGATGGAATCTTTTCTGACACAGTCTGCAAGAATATGTAATTGCACATAATGGTAAGTTTTGCTGGCATGTATGAGGCCAAATCTGGAACAAATAGTCTTCCCCCTTTTAAGTTGCATTTTTTGTTTTGTTGACATTAACAAATAATCATGGGCAACTTTTCTTTCTCACAAACAGAGAGAGACAGAGAGAAAGAGAGAGAGAGAGAGAAATTGAGAGAGAGAGAGAAATTGAGAGAGAGAGAGAGAGAGTGAGAGAGAGAGAGAGAGAGAGAGAGAGAGAGAGAGAGAGAGAGAGAGAGAGAGAGAGAGAGAAATCCATAATTTTTCAAATCAATTTGAGTTTCCGTAAAATAACAAGCCACGTCACCGTCAGTGGAATATAACGAGTAGTCTTGTTTGGTATATTTTCAAGCGATTTTTATAAGGTCACTTCATAGCACAGGGCCTTCCCTGTGTAAAACGTAGTAGTCTCGCCAGACGAGTTCCATCCATCTAATACGGCGAAATTTACCTGACTTTTTCACGTTTGCGTTGTATATTAACCAAAACTTCGTACAATATTCTGGCAAACGCACCGAGCTGGATGGAATTGTCACCAGTTGTTTCCACATATTTGGTATGGATGGACCCGACACCAATGGTGTGCCCATTTCCAAAAAAGGACCCGATGTCAAAATCCTGAAAAAACGTCCTCCTTATGAATATCTACTACCTTGCAGAACTAAATACAAGGTGGTGTAATCTTTGTCAACTGGAATATTTACTTCAAATTACAAACGCATGAAAGGCAAGATAATAGGAAAATAGCTTAAATCGCGTTTTTATTTATGTCTTTGCTTGTATTTTTGAGAGCCAGGCGTGATCATATGCTTTGTGTTTTTTTCTGTTGTATTTCATGGCAGCTTATTAGGACAATTAACGTAATGTCTAACCTGTTTTTGGATAATTCTTCATTTGAGCTTTTTGGACATTTTGGTAGACACGCTTGCTGTCTATCATATGTCCAAATTTGGTATTTCTAGCCCTAATGCGATCTTAAAACATGACAAAAAAAATACTTTGAATGTTATCAATGTAGTCAATCGACAGTCTTATCTCTTGATTATTCCAATACAATATGTTTCAACCAGCCTTTGAATCTTGACTACAGACAACAGTTATCTACAATAAAATATTTGTTTCACGTGGATATTTCTCCAAAACGAGTTATCTGATTTTACACAATTAAAAACTGGTTTACTCTCAGACTTCTCAGTGTCAAAATGTATCTGGAATGTTCTAAGAAATAAGTTCGTTTTAAAATCAGTATGAAAAATTAAGATTGAGAGACTTTAAGATATAACATTATAACTTAAGCATTTTCATAAAAAAACCGTCTTCACAAAAATATATATTTACCCAAAATGTTCTGTCTGTACAACACTGAATTTCGAGTTCCATTTTAAACGCAGACAGATTCCTGTAAAGGCTTGTGGTCAATTGAGTATATAGGGTATAATGTTAGGAATGCACACTTCTGTGATACTTGGCGTGGAAATGAAGTCTCTTTTCCAGGTTGGACATTACCTTTACAGTCAATGCTATCTTCACACGTCAACTCGCACCGTGCCATTCATTCATGCTGTTTGGTGAACATTAAGATGATGCTTCGGGATATATATGTACATATATATATATATATATATATATATATATATATATATATATATATATATATATATATATATATATATATATATATATATATATATGTTATGTTTTGTCATGCTCTGTTTTGTGTTTGGCCATGTGGTGTAACGTTTCACCCAGAAAATCTAAATTAGTCTTAGACCGATAGCTGTTATGAAAATCACAATAGTAAAATAACAAAAAAGAGCATTGAACAGCTGTTAGAAAATAGACTTGCTTTGGGATTCCCTTTACAAGTGATAACAAAACGTGCAACACATCGTTTTGGTATTGAATTTCTCATATGCAATGTATTTATTATTGTTGTGTTATTATGGCGATAATGAAGATATTGGCTATCATGATAAAATATAGATGTACTCACCAATACGCACGTATATCCATGCTTCCAATTTACAGTGCAAAGACATGTATACATGGTAATGTAACACACCCCTGATACGCATGGAGTTTGAACTTTGACATAAGGTTGTTTCAGATCGTTTGGCCAAGCAAAAGACGGGAAAATGCACGACCAAATGTCCCTAAAAGGATTTGTATGGTGTGTGCATTAATAAAAGCTATTCAATTTCATTTTGTATTGACAAACATAGAATTATATCTCAACCCAACGTGACTTTCACATAATACGAAGAGAGACACCAAATCGTTTTGTTTGAAAGTTGTCGAAATGGACGTTCTCGGGATATATGCGAGTGCGATGTAAGCCGGTTTGGACTGGAGTTTCATATCTTGGTGTTTACTGTAATGGGGTTTACGCTACCGTGCGCGCATGCAGTTGCACGCGGTTTGCTTCAAGCGTCTTTGGTTTCCGTCTGGATACTGGACCACGCGGGTGCAGACGCAAGTTGTCATGGTCGTGAGTGACTGATCCCAGTTCCTGCTTCCGGATTTATAGTGAAGTGGTTCGTCTGGTGCAGCCCAAAATAAGTTCCCTTAACTGATGCATTCATGAAAGGGTCTCCACCAGTTTTAAGGGAATTATGCATGGCCTTACTCGACCAAACCCTCGAAGCGCTGCAGTTCGGAAGCAATGATATGGCATCGACGGCATCAGATAATAACAAAATCCCTGTGTGTGTGTTTGTGTGTGTGTGTGTGTGTGTGTGTGTACACACTCGAGGACCGATTCCCCGGCATTTTGTACCAAGGAAACGACAGTCATTTGTGTTTTCCGTCTGTCAACTTGACAAGGTAGAATAGGGAAGGTTGATCGTTTCCATTACAAACTGCCTTATTTATGTGAATTTTGCGAAGGTTTGAGTGTCTATCCACCACCTCATTGTCGTCCTTTTTTCGCCGATTTCCTCGAAGGAATGTTTCACACTTCATCATAAACGCGATGCGGTTACAACCCGCCCCCCGCCCCCGCGCCCCAAAAAGTGCTAAAATAATTACATGTCATCGCCACCAAACCTCGGCTCACTGTGCCCACTCAACTGGTTGCAGGTGGCCAGCGTGAGCAACATTACTAACCACGCTAACATTAAACGAAAACCAAATCCAAATAGTAATAATAATAATAATAATAATAATAATAATAATAATAATAATAATAATAATAATAATAATAATAATAATAATAATAATAAAACAAACAAACAACAACAACAGCAACAACAACAACAACGCGTTTTTAAACTCCTACCAACCAATTTTCGCTCTGATGCTGCAAAATCACAGTAAAAAACTAGAAAAGCTTTACCTCACAGCAAATCTGGGTGCCCTAAAATTAGGGAACATTTTAAAATGGCACAGTTTGCCATTGTTCAACATAATCTGAATTTTGTGCACTAGTCTAGTTGGCACATATCAAAAATGCTACGACTTTGGATCTTGGTTAATCGTATGTGGCCACATTGCAAACTGCAGTTTGAATGACACCACTATCTTTTATGGTTATGAAGGTGTCCAATATTTTATTTTTGTGTAATTGCCTAATTTGCAATAATTAAAAGCCTTAAACTTAGGTTTATGGTGTATTGGAGGTGGGTATGTCACAGACCTACAAATTGATGTTGGAATGTCACCATCATGATTAATAGTTTTGACGTCATTCAAGATTAACATTTGGTGTATTCATCTTATGTGCATAAATGCCAATTTTATAATTATGGATCACGGTTCATTTGATGGGACTATGCCACAAACCCGTAAATTGAAGCTGGAATGGCACCTATATCTATAATAGTTGTAAAGATACCCAAGATTTAAATTTGGCATACTCCGTTGGATATGGCTTTGCCACGAACCTACATATTAAAGTGGAACGGCATCTCTTTGTATAATGGTTTTGAAGACATTCAACGTTGAAATTTCTCAATGGCCCTAATTAGCATAATTTAACAATCTACAGCTTTCTTAACTGTCCATTATATTGGAAGGTGTACCAAACCTATACATGTACATTGAAGGTTTGTGTCTACTGGAACAGTTTGGAAAATACGACCCTTTTGACAATATAACTGTCCCTAATTTGCATAATGTTTAACATCATGACCATTTCAAAGAGTATGCACAACTTTATAGGTAGGTTTGTCACCGTGGCAAGTTAGGTGTTGTTTCAAGAAATTATTCCTGAGAAAAACTCCATTCAAATTTTGTTGTAGAGAGAGACAGTAAGACAGAAGAAAATGAGTTTTGGAAAAAACAAACTTTCTTGATTCGCAACCAGACGTAATAATGAGAGCTGTTCAACAAGCAAGAATGCAACGCAGCGTGACAACAAATAAACGTATCAAAAGAACACACGGAGAAGAACAGTAGAGGCGGGGTGTGCCCATGCCATTTGGTCCCCCTAAACCAGTTGGCCAAGGGAACCAATGAGTACCATCATTAAGAATAAGCTATGAGGTATATACCAGATATGAAACATATTCAAACATATACATATACGGGTATAGGCTCCCTAACTGTACTGAGTAGTTATCCAGTGAAGACCCTTTAATTTATTTGGGTAAATATAGCCTATGTCAGTACTTCCATATATGTATAGGTTAGATATTGACAAGTTAGGTCATGGAAAGTTTGGGCTTCGGAAAAGGATAAAGAGAGAGAGAGAGTTACCATGAAGTCGCCTATTCATGGACCATATATTGTCCATAGCTACAATATAAACATTTTTGCTTGGTTAGACTAAGTGTAATCATACTATAATTACAACTTGGTAACTTAAGGAGGAAGCTGTGAAGCTAGTGCGCAGTGAGACTGGCAAATTTAGATCGATATTAGCCATTCAATTTTTTCACAAGTACATTAAACCTATATATTTTCTGATTACTACATATCCATAAATTTTTATCCATAGTTTTTTTTTTTTTTTTTTTTTTTTAAATATTATCGCATTCTTTCTGACTTGGTAGGATCTTCACATTTTTCGCGCAGAAGTTGCACAAAGTTGTTTTTCTTTTATTCAAGTTGAAATCAGAAGAAATTTAAAATATGTGTCCATGTCCAGGATCGAATTCAATGGTGAGTCCTGAAATAGCATAAATAAAAAGTTATAAAATTTAAAATTTAGTCCTGACAGGTTGTTTCTGAAAACTGTTCCAAAAGTCAAGGAATGGTTTGTCAGAAAAAAACAAATAATCCTGGGAACCGTTCCTGCATATGATACTTTACTTTTACTGTCCGTTGATTTTAATGTAGTAGGGCAGTTCGTACGTTTGTCAGTCGAGATATAATTTGGAGAGGCTGAGTAAAAAACAGTTCCCAGAAAATTGCATTCAAAGAAAAAGTTGCCAATTCATACGCATTTATGTCTGTGAAATGACAAACACTCATTTCTTCTGTCCTGTGTTTTAATTATTGTGTGAATCAAACTTGTAGGTTTACCTCTCTGATGTTGTCACTAAAAAAGTGTATTTTGTGGCTTGAATCTAGACTTTTTTAACTTGGGAACATCACTCGTGGCTTGTTTGGGTGTGGGTTCACATGCAGCTTTCCATATTTGGGACCCAGTAAGTGGATTATACTAATTTGTTTTTACATCAATAGAGAATTTCAAAATAATCAGAACAATAGTAGTGATTAGTCTGAACCTGGCCCATTCTTCTCTCCACAGCTAATGGTTTCATGTTTCCTATGAGTGACCCTTGTAAATTGGTTTCCAGGGGTCATGGACTAATAACTGTGCAAAGTGTGTGACATGCTTAGAAAGTTTTGAAATCAATTTTCTCATATAAATTTTATGTTCACACATCTGAATTTTTGGGAGCATCTTGTTCAAGTATCAAACTATCCAAAAATATGAAAAGTGATTAGAGGTTACCCAAAGGTGCTGACTGTATGTCTTTCACATTGAATGTTACAAGTACCCATGAGGAATGACCAGATACTCTAAGTCAATATTGGCTGCATTTAACCAAGCTTTTAATCTGTTTTTGGAGAAACCTTATGAGGTGAACATCAGACTTGTTCATGTATCATGTTACATACCTTTGTACAAACATTTGTTTACACTCTGGAAAAAGGTATTGTTATACGTAGAATATTAGAGAGGGTGTTAATTTTATGTAAGTTGTGATCATGAGTCAACTGTCTATACCGAAATCTGAAATTGACAGGAGGATTCCCATTAAGCCCCATATATATACTAGTAATCCAATAAAAAAGGTACAGTATGTCAGTGGGCAGTATCATGAAAATATGAACAGTCCCTTTGAGTGAGTAAGGTAATATGAGAAGGTAAGAATTGTGATAAAGCTTTTCTGGAGTACAGTAAGGGTTTTCAGACAGTTGTGGTAAACTGATCCCCGTGCCTAAATACAGTAATATATGTGAAGAAGTATCCATTCATAATACAATTATATATGGATGGGTACAATATGATGCACTCGAGCTAAAATATCAATTATTGTGGAAATTAATGTATAAATTTTGATATATGTTAATGCCAGTCTTGGAATTCATCAGTGTGAACACCTAAGTATTTAATAAATGGCACTTCAGATATGGCTTCTCCATTTTTTGATGACTAGGCAGTCGGTAAACTTTGTATGTATTGAATACACGTACAAATGAACAGTTTGTAAAACTAAGCAATACTTGTTTGTTATTTTTCTGGTTTTTGCACATATAATATTTAACTTTTAACATGTACGGGTACTACTGCTACTGTTATTGTCAATTCATTACACTGTATGGTGCACCTTGACTGACTGACTATATATGTTTTATGATCATTTGCCACATAGATGGCACACCATGTATGCATTGGCCAACACTGGACGTATACTGCAAAATATATTTATATTTTATGACTACAAATTAATAGACATAAGTTTATAATAATGAGTAAATACAGGAAGTTATATTTAAAATAAAAATACTGAAAAGTAAGGACCAAAAGACTCTCCCTTAGAATCAAGAAAGGGAATGGCAAAGTGGGCGGGGTGGGGGGTGGTTGGAGAAAGACAAGAAGTGACAACAAGGTGAGTCCAGGGTTGTGACAGAGTGAGGAGTTTGCTACCGGGCTCATGCCAGCCACCAGTGTCCGCTCCCGTATGGTAGGGTTGCCAAGCCTGAATTTCATAGCAGCGGTCACAAAGCCACCAGTCCCCTATTACCGACTTACAACTTATTCTTGTCCACTCCCACTAATACACACCCTCACAACAGCATTAAATAATAAGTTAATTTGGTTCCTAACCAAACAAAGAAGTACCTGAACATTCAAGATGGTGATCTTGACCTTTGTACCCGGACAGTCATGTACACTGCCTCGCACACGCAAGGGCTGCTAGGGTGTGCCACAGTTAGGCGAGTCTGCATCAGTTGTCAGTATTTGATTTAAATGAGTAATTGGTACTTTTACATGTATGTACAACTGGTAGTATTTTATGTCCAGTTATCAGAATATGCAGCACAAACCGTTCTCAGAATGTTACTGTCCTGTTAAATATGGTGTTTTCCGTGCAAGTCTCTGTAGTTCTATTGGAGTCTGCTTGTTTTTGTTTTTTTTGTTTTTTTTTTGGTCTTATGTGGGTGTTTTGTAGGTCTTGTGTGGGTTAATTTTGATCTAGTGTGGGTTAATGTAGATCTAGTCTGCGTCTTCTGTTCGCCTGTTGGGGTTTGTGGGGTTTTGTGGGAATTTGTAACAGTTGTTTTCATATTCAAATATCTTACTTTTGTAATTTTTCTTTTCATTTTTTATGTTAAAACTGTTACTTCTCTGGGGTTTTTTTTCGTTTTTTTTTTTCTTTTTTGTAGCTTTTGTCTTACTTTTTAAGTTATTTCCACTAAAATCAATAATTTTTAGATCATTTATGTGATTAACTGGAACTTTTACATAAAACTGGTAATATTTTTTGTTCATTTATCATAATATGCCTCTTAAATCGCGCTCAGAATGCTATTGTGCGGTTTTACATGCTATTTTCTCCACAGGTCTGTGCAGGTTTAAGTTGCTGGCCAATGCAGGTCTAGTGTTGGTTGTCTATTGGTCTTATGTGGTTCTAGTGTGGGTCGTCTGGGAGCTTTATGTGGGTCTTCTGTGGCTATTGTGTGGGTCTGTCTAGTGTTGGTCTTTGTGGTTCTGTGTGGGTCTTGTATGGGTCTAATGTAGGTAAGTGGGTCTTTTGTGGGATTGTGTGGGACAAGTGTGGGTTTGTGGGTCATGTGTGGGATTTTGTCATAGTTTTTATATCTTAATGATTCCTTTAGTAATTTTCTCTTGATTTTTCACACTTGAACTATTATCTTTTGATTTTATTTTTTCGTGAATTTTTCACACTTAAATAATATTTGTTTAAGCATATTTATGTGAGTAATTGGTACTTGTATATAAGACTGCTGATATTTCATGCTCATTAATTATATTATGCCGCTAAAATCCTGCTCTGAATATCATTGTGCTGCCTTATATGCTCTTTTCTGCACAGGTCTGTGTGGGTGTAAGTGCTGATCTGTGGTGGTGTGTGCAGATGTGTGTGTGTGTGTGTGGGTGTGTGCTGGTGTAAGTAGTCTATTTGGTGACAGTCTGCCGATTGGCTGAATGGTAAAATGGCCATGTGTCCAGACTCATGATGTGCAGTGACGATACCTTGATTGATCTTTGCGGATGGCGGTTGCTGCAGAGATGTTTGCTTTTACTCGGCTAGGCACCAAGTGACGTATGTCTTGCACAGTGTACTCGACTTTGGAATAATCAATATATTAAGATAAAGGTTAAAAGTCCCAAGGTCGTCGATGTACGATTATCATATATTTTAAATTTCAAACAAAATGAACCCACCGTTTCAGAGATATTCCTCGGACTGTTTCTGCGCTGACTGAACCACTTCGGTAGATGCTTCCTATAGTATAACCGTTGACATCCACGCCAAAACTGCTTTGCACATACTGTACGGACTTTGCCTAGCTGCCCTCCATCCCAAATCTGACCAGATCATCCGCCACAAAACAAAAACAAAAACAAAAAATAAACAAACAAAACAAAAAAAAAAAACAAAAACAAAAACAAAAACAAAAAAAGAAAAAAGAAAAGAAAAAGGCAGAAAATGCTGTCCACTGCAGTTGAATGTCTGGACCCAGAGATACAATAGTAACTTAATTTTGGTACGGTGAATGGGCTCACTGAGTCACTCATCCAACCTCCTATTGTCGAAGTGACGGTGATGACCCTTACCCGTAAATGTAGCCAGGTGTCAATGAATAATGGATCCTAATATGCAAAATGATTGATATACTTGGGCATTATCATTTTTCTTACAAATTGTACTCAACTTATTAACGTTGCAGTTCCAGTTTCTTTTAACTTGGAGCCGTGTTGTTTATTACCCGCTACCATTCATATTCTGTTTACATTGTCACTGAACATGCGTGAGGAGATCCCCTTTTACGAGAAGGAATTTCAGCTGACGTCACGGGTGTATCCCGACACACAGTTCAAGCTGAGTTGCTGATTGAGGGTAGTTACAGCACAGCTGCTCTAGACCATTCTCCCCCACTGGACTGCTACCGCGAAAATCGGCTGTTGATACAGAATTCCCATGCTGTAATAACGGGGTGCTTATCACCCTCCACCCTCTGTGTCGAGACCCAGCCATGCAAAGTGTACAGTTGTTAAAGAAGGAACCTGGTAGGCTGGTAACAATGTGGTGTCGGCGGAGATGCCAGCAGAGTGCTTAGCACTTGCAGATATATTGTTTATTTTATACACTTAACTTGTAAGAATAACAGATTGTGGAAGAAAGATTTGGGTGTTTGACACCAGGGTCTGAAATGTGTCTCAGGGTAGTAATGAGAAAGTCAGTTATGCTCATCCAAGGGTGTTCCCATACGAAATCAGCAAGGGAATGTTAGGGGGTAGTGGTGCGGTCGATGTTACCGTTTGAGACCCTAAAATTGGGCTTGTTAACTCCCTGGTGGTCGGCCATAAAAACAAATGAGTTTTATTTCAAATGCTCTTACACTTTTTTCATACTAACTAGCCTTATAATGCCACCGTATAGGGATTTCACACGGGCAACGCTCACAATGATACCTCCAAGATATAATGTGGAATACATCTGATGACACCCGTTGCACTTGAAATCTGACCTTCCCCCGGCCCCGACCCTAACAGTTACCACCCTGTGACTTCAATACCTGACCCTGACCAGTTGAATCTGTACACCGGCCCAAGGTTTGGAAGTCATCACATAGCCTTAAGTTTACCGCAAATATTTGCACAATAATTGACAGGTTATTGCTGTATAGTCTTTTTGTAATGAAAGAGCCAATTTCTTCTTTCGTGATGTTGTTTGTTAGCTACGCAATCTTATGGTAATGTTGCTGCCGGGTAAGCAATCTTAGGGGTCTCTTAGTAATAGAAAACAGAGGTTAGGCCACTTCCATTATCACGGTGTCTTAATTCAGTCCTCGGACATTTGTAGGGACCACTTTTAATTACAAGACATGGTCTGCATCTGCAAACCTGTACCTTAAAAATACTTTTTGGTATGCATGAAGCCGATTGCAATCAGGTTGAGATAAATCAGCAAAGTATCAAGGGTTCATGTAGGCAGATTTCACATACAAATTAAAATGTTATTGACGAATATAGATTGCATCCAAAAACATATGGAATATGTAAAAATACCGGATGAGTGGCTGCAAAAACTGGATAAATTTATTTTTAAACAGACGACACATAGTCACCTATGTCTAAAACACTGTCTCAGCATTTTGTTAAAGAATACACTAGCTTCTTTAGGAAGGAAAACCCAAGCAAATGAATAAGCATACTTACATTTGGTAGTGTATTGTATAAGAAATAAAAGCGGCCATCAACAACAAATGGAAAGGTAAGTAAAATTGCCTTCATTCGTATTTAGATGGTATACCTTATGTCTGGTTTCCTGGGTATTAATCAGTTACTTTGCAGAAAGAAAAAGAAGCAAATTTAAACAACATTCCTGACTCGTTGATAAACAAGAAACAGGGAGAAGGCGATACAGGCTTGCTTTGCATTAGGAAAAAGCTCTGTAAATTTGCATACTACATCTCAGTGAATTATGTTATATATATATATATATATATATATATATATATATATATATATATATATATATATATATATATATATATATATATATATATATATATATATATGTGTGTGTGTGTGTGTGTGTGTGTGTGTGTGTGTGTGTGTGTGTGTGTGTGTGTGTATGTGCGTGTGCGTGTGTGTGTGTGTGTTGCTAGGTTAAATTAGTTGGCGAAAATCTAGGACGGCAAAGGTCTTCTGCGCTGAGATGCTTTGCAAATAGAGCCTATTTGATACATTGTGCAAGTCATTTCCGTCCATAGACATGAGGTAGTGGAGATACAATACTGCTTTGAAAAAAATCTGTGTTTCAGTACGGTTATACGCCATCTAAAGCTCTCAGACATGATTCAGATCTATTTGTGTGTCATAATTTCCAGCCAATATTTAAAACTGTCAGCAATATATTGCTGAAGTGTTCTTCCTTGAAATGTCACCTTAGTGTCTAGGTTAAACTACGTACGGTGGTTTATCTTGACTTCAAGTTCATTAAAATTGAACCGTGGCTAACTACTTCTATTATTTACATCTTCTCAAGAGGTGATTAAGGCTAGCAGCAACCATAAAGACATTAATGGCAGAATTAATTGTATCGTAGAATTCATGTTTTCAAAGAAGTCCCTTTAGTTCGCATATTGGCACTGACACTTTCATTAAATAAGACAATTCTATTGAGGGGTGGCTGCTGCGACATTTTTTTCTACCTTAGTGCGGGAGTGACATCCAAGAACGCTTGCAGCAGTGTGAACACAACAGAATCAAATTTTCATTTGCACTGTTCTAGCTGCAATATTTCCTGGGAAAGAAAAAATTATCACGGATGATGTCATTATTACAGGCATTAATACAAATTTAAAAGGCATTACTTTTCCTGTTAATGTAAGTGGTATAAGGAGTTTTGAAAAGCAGAATGACATTTTAATTGATATATTTGCTTGTGATAAAATATTGTTCAGATATCATGTCACAGAGTACAGAGACAAACGACTTCTATTGTATTAAAATATTATCGGCCTTGAAATGTAGCCAAGCTCGAAAGAAAAAGCACAATAAAGTTCACATATGCATCTTCTGCCTTTGCACATTCCGCACTTCAGACAGACTCAGTTACATAATCAGCTGTGTTCCGCGCAAGGTCAGATCTATGAACGTTTCGCCAAAAGATCAAAATTGAAGTTTTTAAATTATTTGAAGCAAACCATGTCTCCTTTCGTGATATTTGCAGACCTCTGAAATCTGTCATATCTAAGTCCATACCACAGTTTCGGCAGACTGAACAAAAAAAAAAAAAAAAACTTTGAGTCAGAGACTGCATCACCCTAGCAGCTTTTGCTTGATCGGAGCCAGCTGATATTACAGCGTGGTAAAGACTGGGTTATGTGGTTTTATAAATGCTTGAGGGAGCAGGAACATTAGATTTTCCAAACTTTCTGTACGCGCTGCAAACCAATGATCTGGGACATAGCGGCTAAAAACAAATTGCCCTAGAAGAAATATATTACATTTGCAGGCAGAATTTAACGTCGGGCAGTAGGGATCATTGTCATTTGATAAGAGTTTACCGTGGTTTAGCTTGCAAAACGAGAGTCTTCTGACATGCTTTCTTCAAAAACAAAACGTTAAATCAGACACAAATTATCTTAAATAAATTCGCAATTTATACTATAAAAAGTACATCGTGCATTACCACAATTTGAAATAAAATTTGAAACATGTATCCTCGATTAAGACTCCGTCAGACTTTTCATACAGAACTTGGGTTAAAGCAAAATCGTTGCGTGCAGTCCTATATATTATTTTTAATATGCTAATAAGTCAGAAATCAACAAATGGTTTTGAATTTTGTTTTTTTAATCTTATGTCATATATTTCTTACAGGAACACCTTGCAGAACGTCAAAAAGAGAATAAATGCACGCCTGGTTAACAACTCAGTGATATAAAAACTTTCACCAACCAACGTTTCCTTCAAGCAAAATAGTTAGCAGAAATTTAGTTAGAGTCCAAATGAAACACTTTAAAGTATGTTTAAATAAACTTATTTATGTTGGATGTGCATGCTGGAGTTCAGCAAGATGAAATATATGACTTCTTTTCCAAATGCAGCACTCCAAATGAGGCAATCATGTAAAACTGCTGTTCATTGATACCGATCCCTTAAGAGACCACATCAAAACACGAGATATCTATGGAGATCCTACCGAAATGAAATAATATATATATATTTCATTTCACCTGCTGTTTTATCTTTAAACAATACCGGCCTCTTTCTGTGGCTGTTATCATATTAATAATTTTCTAAGGGCAGTTAGAGAAGTCGAAATATTATATATATATATATATATATATATATATATATATATATATATATATATATATATATATATATATATATATATATATATATATATATATAATATAATATATAGAAAATTATTAATATGATAACAGCCACAGAAAGAGGCCGGTATTGTTTAAAGATAAAACAGCAGGTGTTTCGCTGAAAGCATTTTGTGGTTTGAAGTCAATGATGTACTCATCAGAAATGTTTCAGGATAAACTGGCGAAGAAAGCTAAAGGTGTACCACAATCCACTATGGAACAGATTTCCAATCCAAATTTTTAAGATTTGTTGAAGACATGTAATGTTTGTGGAACCCCCTTTTAATGCTATTTAGAGTAAGATCATCATTTATACACTGTCTGCAGGAAGAAATTGACCTTAAATGTTTAAAAGACTTATTAGAGACAATGTGAATACATTAAATTACGGTTCCTATGGAGTAACGAAAGAAAATAGCTTTAGAAGAAAAAATAATGCATCACCAAAGGAAAAAAAAACAAAAAAACTTGACATGATGTGGAGATTAGATTATATTACCCAATGAAACCGTACTGTGAATGCAGCTGCACAGCGTACCAGTACTGCTGGCAGGCAACCCGCATATTTTCCGATCAATGAGACAACAACGTGTATGTGTTCGGGTGACTTGGGTGAGATGAACAAATATACCATACCATGAGCTAGTCTTTCAAACAAAAACAAAACAAACAAAAAAAAAAACAAACAAACAAACAAAAAAAGCGATAGTTCAAAAAGCATTTTAATTATGGTTGAGTTAAATTATGTGTTATCCTGCTGTCACGGATACAGTGACACCTGCTCGTCATCTTCCGGAAGGTAAAAGGCGGTTGGGCTGCACTTGATTGTGCTGGGTCTTCACCCCCCCCCCTCCCCCTTGAAAAGCAGAACAACGTGTTTGGGTTGTTCAAATGTAAATCTTAAAGTAAAAGTAAATGTGATAAGGTATTACTCAATCGTTCATAATTATTTTATTATGGTAATCACAAGTTCCGCCCCCAGTGTGCAATTGATTGTTATATTTTTCCAGTACACCATGGAAAACTATATACGGCATTAAGAAGTTGTATATTTCCGATGCATGCTTGCAAGGTGAGTGGCTACCTCCAAAGCATTGCCATCAACTTACCGCGTGTTGCTGACCGTGTTTTTGAGGTGCAGGTTCAGCCATTCCCAGGGGCCTTACCCATCAAAACTTTCACCATGGGAACCCTGGTCTCCGTTATATATTATCTAGGTTATAACAAGCCTCGATTGGAGGCGAACAGAATACTTGTGCTTAAGTTGTTGATACTTTTTTTTTCATTTGGTTAGCCTCGGGATTGCTCAGTTAAGGGCTTACCACATATTTTGCAACTTTCCACACGAATTTGTTAATTGTGATTGTGTTAAACCTTCCTGTTGTTCTGCTGCCAGGAATAGTATAACCTTGCTCCTCGTGTTCCGCAGGTTCAAGACAGTTAATCTCCAGTAAATTGCGTTGGTTCTTGATCCTTTCTTGACAGCAGAATAAAGTGTTGGAGGAGTTCAAATGTAAATGACTAGGTAAAGGTAAACGCGACACGGCCTTACTCTACTATTCATAAGCTAATTATTATGGTCATTATAAGAACGGGCCCCAGTGTGCCATGAATTGTGACCTTTTTCCCGTGAACTATGAAAATTATCAACAACATTAAAAAGTTTATATTTCTGAAGCACGCTTGCGTGATTTAAATAAGAGGAATGGCTACTTCCAAAACATTTCCAGCAGCTCAATTCGTGTTGCTGACCGTGTTTTTGCCCTTCCCTTTTATAGCTCGTATTTTTTGCGTTTGTAAGACTCATGGGTAAGGTACCTTGTTCATGCTATGGATTTGCATGCAAAGGGAAGCTCCACTCATTACCAAACCAAGAGTAATCATATGAAAAGAGATTCACAACTCAAAAGATCAATGGTATCCTCAGAAACAATGGATGGCATGAAGTGGAAGACAGTGCAAAAGAAGTACCAAAAAGGTGTCATCAATATGACTTGTCTTATAGTATGTGTACCAAAAATCAGTATTCCATATCTTCGAAAACCTTTTAGAACATGGTGCAAGGGTGTTTATACATTGTAGCAAACTTTTTATCTTGGAGTTTCACCAAAACATTTATTGATACAGATAGAATTTTCTTTGGACTGCAAACTAAGCACATCTTCAAGGACACAAAGTGATACAGTCAGTTATTTCCAGAACTGTAAATTCATAGATGTAGGGAAAAGGGTAAATATTTTATATTTTTAGCTCAGCAGACTTGTCAGTCAGCTGAGCTTATGTTATGACTAGCCATCCTTCGTTTGTCTGCCGTCGACAATTCACATTTTCGACTTCTTCTGGTCAGATTCACTTCAAAGTTAGCGAGAATGTGCCTTGGGTGGATCTCTACTACGCTTGTTTGAATGGTCGTGTTACATTGATTTTTGGATTTGTTGATGATTTTGGGGAGGGTTTTTTTTTTTGGGGGGGGGGGGCAAATCTTTAAGCATTTCCTTCTCCGAAACAACTCATCCAATTGCTGTGACATCATATAACGACACTTCCAAGGCTCCTAGTTGTGAATTTGTTCACCATGTGGCGCTGCGGGTTTTTTTAAATCTTTTTATGATTTTTTGTGTGTTTTTTTCCTTTTTTTTTTACTTCTTCTTGAGAATCGTTACTCAGATTAAGCTAACACTAGGTGGATATGTTCTTTCTGGAAGGGTTAGATGAAGTTGTTCACTAGCTGGCACTGCTGTAGATTCCTGATTTTTTAGTGATTTTTTTTTTCAATTCGGTACTTATAGGTCAACACAGCTTTCCAATTGATTACTCTTTTAGTCAATGGGCATTTTAATGGTAATTCAGATTTTTGACTTCTTCTCCAAAGCCCTAATCCACATTGTTTTCAAACTTGATGGCAATATACCTTAGGTGGGTTGTTCAGGAGGTCATGCTACAGTATTTTTTTATCTTTTTTTTTTATTTTTAATGATTTTTTTTTTGCACGAATCTTAAGAAATTCTCTTCTCCACAACCACTCACCCGATTGTTTTGACATAATATAATAACCCTAGGAACTCCTAGTTCTAGTTCTGCTGCGATTTTTTTTTTTTTTTTTTTTTTTTTTTTTTTTTTTTTTTTAACGATACGGGTACTTATCGGTAAATGCACCTTTTCTATTACTTACTATGCAAGTCCATGGTCTTTCTAATGCATTCTAATGGTATTTCACATCGTGGACTTCTCTGAAGAGACTGTCTGTCATGTTCACTTCTACCTGTTTTCTTTAAATGGCCATGCTTCTGTGATTTTTGGATTTTTCAATAATGTTTTTTGTCGAATTTTTTTTTAAAAGTTTCCATAGGAAAGTTTAACATGGGAACTTTTTGCACTGGTTATAACTTAAATAATTAGGCCAGATATGTGCCAAACTTGGTAGCAATTCCTTTTTATGAGTGTCTACCTATTCTGTGCCAATGGTCATGCCCCAGTGATGTCTTGACCTTCACCTTATCCCCAAAGTCACAGAACAACTGACACGAAATTTGCTGTTTACTTGATAAACTGAAATCTGTTTTTAGTTGGGACCTTGAAGTTGCACATGTTAATGTTTCTCTATGAAAGTCATGCTTAGACAATACATGAGTAACCTTGACCTCATTTTTGGGGTCACAGAAGAACATGCATGATTTTTTCTCTTCACTATAACTTGGGAACTACTAGAACTTGGACCTTGATGTTGCAAATGTTAGTGTTTTTCTATTAAGGTCAGACTTACTCAGAAAATGTGAGACCTCGATTCTATCCCAAGGTCTCAGAGCTGCAAGTGTACTGCTCATAGACATTGACATTAAAATTGATATTGGATGGCATCTTTATCAAATTAATATTGATGATAAACAATTCAAATACACAAAATGTTACAACTTGGATTCACTGTTCACTGGATGTGTGTGGATAGTTTTTGGCTCGTCTGAACTCAGTCAGTCAGCAGAGCTTTGAAGAGTCTTAGTTGTCCATTATCATTATGGTAGCGCCTCTGGATAAAGCCCCGACCATGCGTCAACTGACAGGTCCGAGCATGCTTTAAGGTATAGTGCCAAACAATGGTCCCAAGGAACCAAAGTCATTCTATACATATATTGATCATGGGTTACTGAAAGGTGAACTGTGGGATGATCTGACAAACTGTCAAACGTATAATACCCATTTAGGATGTAAAAGCATGTAAAGTGTATCATACGAAAGACTTCGTTGCAAATGCCAAGCTGTTTCACCTTGCTGGGCAGAGAGGTGTGCACACTGGATCCTCAGCGCTGCGATCGCCAAGTTGCTCTCCAATGCCGGAGGTAAAGAAGCAGATGTAAACACTTGTCACCTATGGCGGGTGGTGCGTGTGTGGTGAGTAGCTTGCACATCGTTGTATTCTAGAATATCATTCCATCCCATATCATTTTTTTTGCAAACAAACTGTTTCTCTAATCAAAAAGAATCATTTCCGAGAATAACTACGAGCTATTAAAAATGTATGGATAAAGAAAACAGTGAAAGTGTGTGGCAGAATTCCTGAGCATTATGTTGCTAGGCAACGTGGGCCTAACCGCTCATCACGATTAACTGTTAAACAGAAGAGTTTCTTATAAAACTAAAACCAACAATCTTTGTCTATACTTCTTCTTTTCAACTACAAGGTAGATCCGTGTAACAATTTCCAGGCATATATAAGTTGAACCAAGGGCAAGGCCCCACCCCTAATATCGCCCAGTCCGCCAAATGTCAACACAGTTGCTATTCCACACGTATACAGCCTACGGGCAACGAAACTCGTTGTAATCAGAGTTTGGACGCATCAACTGTTAAGCTGGATAATATGCCCATCAAAAAATTATTTGTATTTCGGTTTGGTTTCATGAACAACTGTTGTTCTGGCAGACGCTGTACAAATGTTAACCCTTTTCTGCCTTTGAAACAAAGATAATATTTGGAAAAGCAGGGCCTGATAAATCTCTTAAAATTGTGACATGAAAGGCAAATACACCTGCTTGTGAAAAAGCTGGGTCTTTACAGCTTATTGAGAGCTAATTGTGAACTTGATAGGCCTATATGTAATTTATCAGATAGGCCTAACTAACTAAGCAGGCTTTGATGAAGGACCATATTGGGTATAGGCTACACAGTATGCAGGCCTACCTAGGGTACAATGTATCACTTGCATGCTTCAACTGCAGGCAACTTGTGCATGGATATAACAAGAGTGTAATTAAGGGAAACAAATTTACTTCTATACATTTGCTCTTGTCCGTCTGTTCTGTCATCCATCGATGTGTCCATCCCAATAGCTTGTGTCGTGCATATGTCTCCAAAATTACTTGACCTACCGTGATGAAATTTTACAGGATGGGTCATATTTTATAAGACCCATCACAATTAACTTGGTCACAATCACTGCTGGTGAGGCTAATGTGCATTATTTTAATGCACACAGTTTTAAATAATAACCTGAATGTTTGTGCAGGTTGAACATTGCCACTTTGGATGCCATGAACAATCCAGCAAGTGTACATCTAAAATGGGCTTTCACCCTTCAAAATATAGTTCTCATATTATGATGAATCTATCCACCCACCAGTCTGTAAACTGGCCTCACATAAATTCATGATTATGACTGTTTAAATGGATATTTGTGCATACATTGGTATGCTAAATTATCTATGGACCTAATATAATTAATACAATTTTCTTTATACTTGCAGGGACAACAGAGAATACAGGGGTTTCACTACCACACCTAAAGACCTAAAGAAAAAAAAGGAAGGGATAAAAAACATGCTGGGTGCATTTAATATATCTGACCATGACTACGCACCAGCACCTGCCACAGGGCCAGCTGCTGTTAAGTTGTTACAACTGGACCATGATTACTTGGCAGCACCTGGTCCAGGGCCAGGTCGTTTTCCATTAGGAAGGTGGGCAGCAGAAAGGAAGAGAAAAGATGATGAGCTGCTAGAAAGTAGTGTGACAAAAAAGCTTAAGGCAGAGGAAAATAAACTCTTACACCTGAAAGAAGAATACTGTGCCTTACAAAAACAATGTGCTGCCTTAAATGAAAATATGGCCCACAGGCGTCTCACACAATTTGAGGCATTGAGTGCTGCTGAGCAAAAAAATACAACAAAATGAACTGTATCTGCATCACCTTGAACAGGGTATTCAATTTATGCAGCAAGAACACCAGAGAAAGGCAGAGACCATAACAAAAATGAACAGCAGCTTGGCTTGCCAACAGACTCAACTGCGGGTAACTCTGTCGGGTGGTTTTTGTTTATGATTCATGCTTGTATGTGCATTGCAGGTAGGCCCATTTCCAAAAATATAGTATGCACAGTATCCAAATAAGCACATAATACATATGATTATTTGTATACACATAGATAAAAGCATATTTACGTGCATGTATACATGTATATGCAAACCTATGCATGGTTAGCATATGTAGACCTTTACTATTCTCTGTTTAGGATAAAGTAAGGATGCATATTTGCATATGTATCACATGCATGTAAAATATGATTATGATTTAAAAAATTGAAATATGATTACCAACATGTTCCTGTATATGTTGGCCTACATGTATAAGAATCATGTTGGCCCTCTTAATTTTGTACTTCCAAATATGCCCCGATATACACTGTATAATGTGTTAATCCAAAGGTAGGCTTATCGGTATCATACATGTATTAACAGTTACAGGATTGATGACTGTCCGTTGGTTGATATATCAGGACAGTCACCAATTCCACATGAACCATGACCTGATACAAGTGGCCAACCGACAGTCACAAATCGTACATCATGATTGTGATAACCTGTAGGCCTACATATAAAGGAAGATGCTTGAAAAAATATTTTGGAATAGTATCATTTAGCAAAAGCCTGTATGCTATATACTTATAGGGCTACATATTTGTATCTGAATACACATGCATATTTGTACCTAGCTGAACTTCAGATACTTGATAGTACCTTTTTACTTTTTAACCATGAAAATAAAAGCACAATTCAGTATAACACATGGTCCTGCTGTAGACTTTTCGAAAGTTACATGCAAGTGCAGAACTTTTAAAGTTTTTGCTTGTTTATGTATATTTAATTGGCTCATCAGTACAAATACTCAAAATAAAGACAGTTCCTTATCCTTTCATTGTGTGGACTTCCACATCTAGATTATCAAACGACTTCTGAGGTTTTACACAGTATGTTAAATTGATAATACAAATATGAGAAGGAAATTTAAGCAACAAGTGCTTTTGAAATCAACATATTACATGATTTTGTGCTGCATTATTTACATATATATTATTCCAGTAGAAAACTAACTTTTGTGGAATTTACAATACAGTAGTACCTGTAATTTAAGACCACTGCTGTGAGAGACTACCTGGCACTTGTGACCATATTTCTTAGGGCAAATGCTGCACTTTTTAACTTAACCTGCAATTTAAGACCACCTACCATAGGTGACCATTTCTGGGTGGCAGAACAGGTGCTCTTAAATAGCAGGTAAGTACTGTAATACAAAGAAAGGGGAAAATAATATTCTCGGTATGCATGGTCTCATTTTTTTTCATTCAGAAACAGAAAATGAAAAGTAAATCAGTTGCTCCGAGCCAAAAGAAAATCCTGTCAGTAAATTCAATGAACAAGGATCGTCTGCAGGGCTTTTCTAAGGAAGGAGAAAGGTAGAGATGGGAAAAGACGCTACAAGCTGTCCGACAGGTACATCATAATACATTTGACCATGATGATGTTGGTGTATCTGACAGCTGTGTCAAAGATGCTCTTTGGCACACAACCATAAATACATGTACAGTACCAGAGCTGGTTGCATACATGTCAAACTGCAGAAAAATGAATACAAAAGTGTTACCCAAATTAGCTAAAAGTGAAGCTGTTACAAGTTTCCAGTTAAGAATAGCTAAAAGTGCAACTTTACTATCATGGAAGTCTGATAAGTAAAGTAAAATACCAGTCCTTTCGGAATCAGGGTAGAAAGGTGAAGCAAGAAAATCAGCTGCTTCCCTACAAATCTTTGATGACTCATCTGAATGACTTGCATTCAAAAACAATAAATGTAAAACAGTTAGATGAGATTCAAGGTTGTAAGCGGAATATTGAAGCCTTGCTAAAGAAACTGGCATCAACTTATCTTAGGCAAGATGCAGAATTTCCAAATGATGATATTTTAGACTGGCTGGGTTATCCCAAGGGAACATTTCTGATTGCATTAGGAGCAGATGGGGCTCCTTTTGGTAAATATGCAACCGGCACTTCTCTACTCTTGTCTTTTGTAAATGTAACACACTGCCTGGCATCACGAAATCACAACTTCCTCGTCATAAGGGGCAACTGTGAAGAAGATTCACAAGATTTTATGGCTTGTGTGTCACATTTAGGAGGAGGAAGGATTTGAATGGCCATTCAAGGTGAGTTTGATTATAGGTGACCAAAAATGGCTTTGCAAGGCAGGAGGAGAGTTGTCCATTTCAGCCACTTACCCCTCCGGCTTTGGCACAGTAAGCCTGAGAGAAATGAATACTATAGCAGGGACATTTGGTAAAGAGGAAAGTTGCACCTGGCACCCATGGGATTGGTTAGGTAGAGTTAAACATGCAGAGCAAGTAACGGTGTTTAAACAAAAGCTAACAAACCCAGGAAGCAGGAGTAATAGAACTAAAGTAACTAAATTCATAGCCTCTCTGGGTAGTCGGCAAGAGTTTTATCCTCCTGTAGATAAATATATAACTCTAGCCTTGGCTGAACCACTCCATCTCACTAATCTAGCCTGGCAAAAGTGGAACTTGGCAATAGTGAACATAGCTTTGGCTAAGACTGATAGTATGTATCTTTTCCAGGGTAGCATTAGAAACTTGCCCGAATCATGTGGCTTATATTCTTACTTCAGAGCAATGAAACATATTTTATCTTAACGATGGAAGCCTACTTTACTTTTTTGCTGTAAACTTAGGTGACTGACAAGTCGGGAGAACTAGAAGGTGATAGGCCTAGCAGGTCTCTTTTTATTTTTGGCAGAAATAATGAAATTTGTGTTTTTGGTGGTTAGACCTATACATTTTGGAAATGAACTAGTGTCTGCATTTAATGATGAATATTTCTAAGGTTGAGAGGACCGGTTTAAAACCACCAGTTGCCTTTTATGGCTTACTGCCTGTCTCAAGTCAGGAGTGAAATTTGATTCTTCACATTGGTATTAGAAAAGAAATGTTGATGCTTTGGCAAGTCTGGAATCTCTTTGCTGTCATTGTTGGGTTTGGAATTGATGAATATGGACCATGTTTTTTCTGTACTATTTGAAAATTACTTCATTGGCTATATTGTGCTGTGGGCTTTGTTCTCCGACTCATAGTTATAGTGGAGGTAGAGTGTGTTTGTAATGTTCCAGATTCATAAATATCACAAAAACGATGTAAGCCTACTTTACTTTTTTGCTGTAAACTTAGGTGACTGACAAGTCGGGAGAACTAGAAGGTGATAGGCCTAGCAGGTCTCTTTTTATTTTTGGCAGAAGTAATGAAATTTGTGTTTTTGGTGGTTAGGCCTATACATTTTGGAAATGAACTAGTGTCTGCATTTAATGATGAATATTTCTAAGGTTGAGAGGACCGGTTTAAAACCACCAGTTGCCTTTTATGGCTGACTGCCTGTCTCAAGTCAGGAGTGAAATTTGATTCTTCACATTGGTATTAGAAAAGAAATGTTGATGCTTTGGCAAGTCTGGAATCTCTTTGCTGTCATTGTTGGGTTTGGAATTGATGAATATGGACCACGTTTTTTCTGTACTATTGGAGCCAGGAAAGTATTTGTGAGAATGAAGAGGTGGTTTGCAGAAAAGGGGACTAACAATGTACTTCAAATAAGATTTACAGGGGAGGACAGTTAGAAATTTTGCCATGGGTTCAATACAATTGTGCAGTATCTTTTCACCAATGAAGCTCAGGATAGTTCTAATCTGCAGCTTTATGTTTTGAGCTACATAGGTCTGGTGCTCCGAGAATGTGTCTCCCTCGTGAACAGATTCTATATAACCCATGATGATGTGGATGATATGTCAGAAGCATGTTTGCTCTCTTATGATGCACATGCTTTATTTAGAGCCGTGAATCTGACCACATGGACCATAGGCCTTAACTCCATACTGGGAAGAGAGGCAAAGCACCAGCAACTCATGACTTCTATGAATCACACAGGTGGGAAACATCCACAAAACAGATGGGAGACTGTGGTCCAGCATGGATTCTCAGAATTAGTCTTCCTCAGAACACTAGATCCCGATGGTGGATATAGAAAAAGTAAAAGTCACATCAAAACCAGGAAATCATTCAGCAAGTTTGAAAGGGAAAAGTACATTCAAATGTCATCAGGATCTGGTGAATCTAGTTGCTACTGTGGCCTGACCCTGTTCAACAACAGGTGTCCTGTGTGCTTCAGAATTCCACTTGCAGAAATTGAGATGTCGCGCAAGACAGGCAAGATTGTTGATGCTTTGGATATCTTTATGTAAAGTGATGTCATGAAAGACAGGCAAGATTTTTACACATTGAAGGCCGGTGTTCATGTAAAGTCTCTTCTCGGAAAACTTTCCAAGCTACATGCATGGAAAGCTGGATGTGGGGTGCATAGTTTTGAACATAACAATTTTTTAATGCAAGTTGAATGTCAAGGTCAAATGGCCAGTTTGAATATAGGGGTCATCTCGTGAATGCTCTGCACCCCACAATTTTCAAGTAAGGCTCATATAACGTTTAGAAGTTATAAAGTGGATGAAAATATTTGTCTATATCAATATTGGTGGCGCCACCCATATATTATGTAATATACAGGTCAAAATGTGAACATCTTGTGACCATGATACCATCCAACGTTTTCAAGTTAGCCTGGTATAATTTTCAGGACTGATAGTGTGTATGGAAATCTAGTGCCTTTTGATATCGGTGGCGCCACCTACAATATTATGAAATAAAGGGGGTCAAAATGTGAAAATCTTGTGAACACTTTAGCATTTTTCTTTTTGGGCAGATCGTCACAAAACTTGGTGGGATTGTAGGGGAGGTCAAAGTCAATGATACTAGTGGTGCCACCTATAATTTGACGGAAATTATGAGCCAAAATGTGTTTTAAGATATAAAATTCTATATCTGGAGAAGTAATTAGATTAGACCTGCCAAATTCATAGGATATATAGACCATGTCCAATACTAGAGTGTTATATAATATCAGTGACCTTGACCCAGTTTTGTGAGGTCAACATGCCTGTAAAGTTGAAAGAGGTGATTTTGTAATGGCAGGGTGTAGCTTGGATATCAATGGCAAAATGAATTGAGCCTCTAGATGAAATTGCACTTAATTACGTTGTACTTAAAACTGTACTTGGTGACTTACTTAGATTAGACTGTCATTAATGATCAAATAGAATCATATAAATACAGCAATGTGATTATATGTGCTTTGTTAGAAGTTACACTGGGTGGATACAACTTTTTCAATTACTTCAAATTTGTTCAATTTTTTTCATGTACATAATTATAAATTAACAAGGATGAATATGCAGGTGCTGTGATCATAAGAGGTGAAACTCCCAGATAATCTGGTCTCATAGGCCTAATCAGTGTCCATGCAGTGAAATATTTATTTATTTATTTATTTATCTATCTATCTATCTATCTATCTATCTATCTATCTATCTATCTATCTATCTATCTATCTATCTATCTATCTATCTATCTATCTATCTATCTATCTATCTATCTATCTATCTATCTATCTATCTATCTATCTATCTATCTATCTATCTATCTATCTATCTATTTATTTATTTATTTATCTGTTTATTAATTCATTCATTCATACATTCATTCATCCATCCATTTATTTATTTATTTATTTTGTTTGTATGTGTAAAAAATCCATAAAACTAAGAATAAGGACAGTTACTCATATTTCTTTGTTGGTTTCAGGCATTGATGGATGTCAATAGGGCCCTAACTACTCATGCGGTGGTACAAAAGAAGGAATTTATTTTACTTGGATTTCCCATTCCATGTGTCAGGTTTGTTTACAAGAATCTGCAGGGGCCATGGCATTTTCTCCACCATTTATACGAACCGCTGTGTGATCAAGTATTATTACAGCATTCCACCATACCAAGCCAAAAATGCTGCTGCCATTGCATTGGTAGCCACTACCAGTGTATTTATAATAGTCATATTATTCATGATAGGGTTTGTCTAAATAGCCATGGTCAGGTAAGAGCAGTATTTGACACATTCCACCACAAAGTTTCACATAATTTATGAAACTAAAATTATTCACACAAACTTTAGATGTTTATTTAAATGGAAATACATGCAAGTGGTTGTTCACACCACTCATGTTGAAAAATGCACTCGGGTTTTACTTAGAAATTGAATTTGTGCACCAAGGCTACTACCATTATCATTTAAAAGTGAATAAATTTGTCTTGGGTCTCGGGTATCTAGTTTTGTGGGACACCATATTTGTTCACATACTGATACTGTAGGTTGAATGGCAGTCTCTGTGTCCTCTTGTTGTACCTTAATGCAACCGGCTTCTCGCTGGTACAGATAACATGGGCCTTTACACCACTTGGAAAATCCTTCTCTACCAGTGACTTTCTATTCATACATGGTTCTGGGATTCCCATATTAACTGTACAGTTGTATTCAGTATACCTGTTTCTTTCTCAATGCATGTAATTTTCAGTATGTCTGTACATCGTGTAGAGAAACATTCAAAACCAAACCAGGTAGCATGACTGATCTGTCTGATACCAGAGTATACCTCACCAGGAACATTTCTACACAGGGAAATTTCATATTTAAAGTTTTCTTCCATGGCCAGGTCGTAGTTGCTTGTGAATGGACTGTATCCACAACCTGAATTCTTTCTGCACCATTGGAAAGCTCTGCAGATAACATAAAATACGCACACAATACCATGAGCATTTGCCCAATTCAGTATGAATTTTGGAACCCAATACTCATGGAATTTTCACTGCCATAACTAAGAAGTCTTTTTTTACTGTGTTATTATCAATATATCGATCTATCTGTATTTTTTATCTGTATTTGAAGTACAAAATATATTAAAATTAATATTGTGCTGGGTTTTTTAAGTACTGCTTTAATGACCTTTACATTTTCAGGAATGTATTTATTAGATGGACAATACTGTGAATTTTGCAGTCCATGATGCACATAACCATAAAAAATAAGGCACTTCCACTTCTGCTAAATATATTTAAATAATATCTTATCAGCAGGAAATATACATCTTTGTAGCTTCTGTACAGAATGCTTCATTTAAGCAAAATATTTTGGTACTGGTGCTAAAACGTATTTCCGTTCTGACTACAAAGTACACAAATCTCAAGTTTCACTTTTTTGTAAGAACAATGTTGTTCTGGTATAACATAATGAATTTTCAGAGTTATACAGACCATACATGTCAACTTTCGTTTTAATGGGTCAGCAATATGTGTTAGCAAAAATTTCCATGTAAAATTGAACAGCATGAAATAGTAGTGTAAAACATGAACTGCTGATATTTTATGAAACTAGGTTTTACACAACTGGTGTCTACCACATGTATTTATGTTGAAGATTTGTTGAATGATTTATCGCATCATATTTGACCTTTTGGAAGAGGAATAAAAGCCTCATGTCAGAAATTTTTTTTTGTCTAACAAGTGATGTGTGAATAAATGAATGTTTCAGCATATATCCTCAGGTTTTGTCTTAATTATTTTTAATAATCATAATTAATACTTTTTGCAGTGGTCATTTTTTATAAAACCTCCACAAAAACATGCGTCCCTTTTGTATGGGGTCTGTTCCTTTGTATTCTGAATATTGCAGTTATGTTTTCACCACACTCCCGCCCTCACCCCCACACCAGAAATGAGGCTAATGTACCCCATTTCTGGAGTATTTAGGACAATATTTTAAGAGATGGACTACTGTATGCAGGTTACATATGTATGTATGCATATATATATATATATATATATATATATATATATATATATATATATATATATATATATATATATATATACATATATATATATATTGTGAAACTTGTTTTGATACCACTGTGATGAGAGGCCACCTGCTTTTCACATCATGTTTACCATGTCCTTTTGCCATCTTTTCCATGTTATTGAACTTCTATTGAGAGGCCACCTGCCTTATGTGACCACTTTTTGACCTGCCTTTGGGGTAGCCTCTCAAAACAGGTTTCACTTTGCTGTAATCACGCTATGCCTTTTTGCAAACCTAGGCCAAAATGTTAGAAGTGCCATGAGCAGTGATGAGTTACAGGATGCGTTAGGGCCAATTTTTGTGACATGGCATCAAGCAGACAATTTGTATTTCCGCAGCACATTTTGTCGTTCAAAAACATCAAGCCAAAAAAGGACAAAATGTCACGAACATTTTGCTAAAACAAGTATTATATCATGTGAAACAGCATGTTCTTGTATATTTTGTGATGTGACCCAATGTTGCTGGCCTATGGTCTCTCAGATTCAACAAAACAGTGGGTTAAAGGTGTATTTTTAGACAGATTATTCTTTATGATCAAGACTTTCATTAATAAGAATTTTATCAAGTAAATACTTCACAAGAAAAACAGTTAAAAATATTATACATGTAGGTCTAACTTCCACATGATCTGGGCATAGAATGCTGACATACAAAGGGCTGTCCACAAGTCAAAATGCCAGCAGTAGGCCTGGGCCAAATTTTCATACACGGACAATTTTCAGCTGATCAACTGATTATAGTTGAAATTGACAAGTACCTGCTGTTTAAGAGCAACCCTTCTGTCAGCCAAAAGTGGTTACATATGACAGGTGGTCATAATTACAGGTAAAATTACGAAGAATATATATGTGATCACAAGTGCCAGGTGGTCTCTCATGGCAGTGGTCTTAAATTGTAGGTACTATTGTATATTTCAAAAGAAAAGCTTAAAATTTTACCTGATTTTACCATTTTCAGCTCTTTAAAGAAAGATTACCTCTCATGTCTGAATTTTGTGTGGACGTTTGAGAAAATGATTATTATATGCCTTAATACAACAAGAAATGTATAATGTAGTCTGCTTTAATTCATTTTTATGTCATGCTAAATATGGGAGAAATCAACCAAGTTTTCAAAATTGCACAATAACAAATAGAAGCCATTTAACACACGAAATGTTTAGAACAAAATTGTCTGAACCCCCCCCCCCTCGCCAAAAAAAAGGTTTATTTTAACCCTTTCCCCCATTGGATCGAAACCGAGTCAACAGCTTTCCTTGGTGCAGATAGTAAGTAGCCAACCTGTTAGTGTACCAAGGAAAATTCTTGACCAGGGGCATTTAACTTTTCATTCAAATTGGTTTTTATTAAGATTGAAAATAAATTCTAAGTCCTGAAAAGAGATACAGTTGACTCTGTCCAGTTTTGGTCAGCTGGAGGGGGAACTTAAAAGGGTCGATACTGACTGACTTCAAAATAATAAGCATTTTCAAGAAGGATTTTCATGCAGCATCAAAGTTATATTGACAAAACAGAATTATGGGAACTCTTTGAGCATTGAATAGTAAAAATCATGTCTGTATTAGATGGCCCATATGTTTATAAGGTTGAGTTTATCCATTATCTTCTGTTTCGGTGCATGTACATGCAGATGGGTTGAAAAGTCAGTAAATGTGGAAGGGGTACATATGAAAGCACTCTGTCTTCATCTGTGGTTAATAATAAACATTCCTCAGGGCAAGAGGAACTGAATGCTATGGGCTCAAGCAACTGGCTCAATTCATATTTTCAATTATCACAAGTGTCAAATTTATCCCCAAAATAATTAGTCCTCTAATCCAGTTGAAATTTTCTTAGACATTTTTTTAGATTGTCTCCTCTTTTTTAGTTACTGGACTTAAATTAAAGGTTTTCAACAATTTCAATTTAAGCATTCAGAAGTATTGATTTCATCAATTTTACATTCCATTTGAACATGAAACCTTTAAAATAACTCAATTTAAAATGTGCTATGTGCACGTTTCATATTTTGTGTCTGTAAATCTGAAAACTGTGAAACAGATACTCTGAATTCAAAGTTCTGGTCCTTTTTCACCCATCAGGCAAGCCCTGCGCACTGCCTGTACATGGACCTACGTGAGATCCATGGCCTGTCACAGGTTCATCCAAACAATAATAAAACATATTTACGCCAATTATTTGTGAAAAAAAAGTGCAGTCTTTGCAGTCATTATTTTCATGAAGCTACATTTATTTCTGAAAGCAATATGTACGTGAATTTTACTCTTGTCTCGTGTACTGATTAGGTCTTGTCTTTGCATGAGATACAGCTACGCCTATATCTATTGCATAACTCGGCTGCAATAAGCCGGGAAAAGGTACACAAGAATAATGGAAAAATGCGAAAAATGCAAATATGTGCAAAATATGAAACACGACGAAGATAACGTGTTGTTCTTGAACAGGCAATTATATCTGCAAAATATCAACTCGTTGTCTACGCAATGTTGTCAAACGAGGACATATGACGCCTCATAATGGCAGCTGCAGGAGATTTCAACTCGCTGAACACTGGGTCCACATTATCGTGTATCAGTGGGTTCCCCTCGCTAAGAAATTCAGCGAAATCATCCCTTGTACGTTGTAAGGCAATCTGTAATCTATCTAATGCTTATTTTTGTTCCCAACACCAGAAATCTGCGTGGTATGCCGCAACACGATCGCCAACAGACGTGGGTGCTGCCATATTTGAAATGAGGTCAAAGGTCGGGAAATCGCAGCCCTTTTCTCGCCTCCGCACAGCAAAGAGTTTGGGCACTAGGGAGCGCTCGCCCCGGAGTGCTGGGTTTGCATCCACAATGTAATAACCTATGGAGGAGTATGGAATTTTTCCTTAGCCATATCATCTAAGAAGGTCACCCACCTGGACCAGTCTTTCCTGCTCCTAATGATGCCTGATGTCATTATACAATGCGTTTCAGATGTAACACATAGGATAACTGATCACTGGAGGAAGATTGCAGGTGTTGTGGATCTTGATGCCTGAGAGACATATGGATCCTGTGTGCTAATGTAAAGGCAAGGTCTTTGTTTGCTTTTACAGGTATGCTTCTCAATAGTGGATACTTTGTATAACTTATATAAGATTCCTCAATCAAATCTGTTGACACAACGATCTATTTAGGACGTGTCTCAAAGTTGTTTTCAAAGTACAACTCAGTAAGAGCGCACACCCAGATCCCTTTCAGTTCTAGGATACCTTGTAACTATACTGTAAATTCTGTAGTGCTGTTTCCAGGAAATACTGTTTTGGAATCTTTACTGGACAGGAATTAAAACACTTGATTCATGATGTCTACTTATAGAGCTCGAGTGTTTCTACTTATAAATTTTGTAGGTCATTTGTTAGTGTCCAACTGTTATATTTTTAGGTAAGTTTAAGCATTTCACAAAGGCTTCCCTGCGACCATTTCTGATTCGCCTTCTCAGTACTTTTTCAACTTTAAACATAGTGTCCTGTTCCACATAGACCTCTTGCAGTTGCAGTTCATAGAAACTACCATTGATGTCATCACTGTTCCAGTCTTGATGTTTGTAGACTGGAATTTTTTCTCCTTTGAAGTGCCTTACAATCTTAAACAGTACACCAGTCCACTTTCGTTGATATTCCCTTTGAAATATAGTTTTAAGATGAGATATTCATACTGTTTGACCGACCTTGAACTCGTAGTTGTTTTTTTTTTTTTTTTTTTTTTTTTTTTTCATATGCTTGTCTTTTCTTCTCAGGAGATATTGATCCAGTCTCACTTCTGCTTCATTGTCTTTGTTCACTTGTTAAAGGGGTCTTCCCAAAATACTATTATTGTGGTTGTAAGAGGATACCAGATCTTGCAAAACATTCACATACTTGTGAGTCTGTTTGGACATCATGTCTGTAAATATGTTGCTCTTGATGGATTTCAAAGCACGGTCTGCATAATTGGCTTTGACAAGATAATTGGTCAACAACAAATGAAAATCGTACTGTTTCAATAAAGGTCTGACATGCTCATTGGAGCACTGTGTTCCTCTATCAACCCTTAAAATATATTTTGGTTGTCTTCCCTCTTTAAATATGGAGGTTATTGTCTTGGCAACATCTTCCCCCCTTTTTTGACTTCAGGGGGTGTATCCAAGTGTAGCGACTGAATATATCGACAGCCAATAGTAGGAATCGAACCCATATTTGGCTAAACTCTGCATGTCACCAAGATCACAGTCCCACTGGGAATTTAACCTTTCTACAACCAGTCTGCTTTGTGGCCTTGGCCTTTGTATTCGTCTATTTAGAGGGATATTTTTTTCTGTTTTCAACCGTTTCTCAATGTCCTTGACTTATATGTTGTACCTTCCTTCACTTTTCACAACATCATACAACTTTTTAGGGTTGGTGAATTTGGCTGGACTGTTGACACCATAGAAAATTTTTGCTAAATATGCATCCATTTTTTTTCTGTGATTCTCTAAGTCGGTGTCTCCTGGATACTTATGCACTCTCTTTCTATATATTTTTATATTGTTTATTTTAATCTGAATAATGGCCACCATTATACCCGGAAGTTGTGACATTATATTGTCCCACTCCTTGTTCCTCAGCCAGACTCCCTGACTGGCAGCACGTCCCTTTACAAGGGACTTATGTCTATTCTGAGGATTCCTTGATATTTACACGTGCTCAGCCTTTTACCATGCCCTAGAATATACTGTTTCATGAAACTACAGGGAGTAGTATTAATATCCATCAATGGTTGTTCCATCATATTACATTCTTATAGACGACATGAATGACACGACTGTGCATATCTGCATAATGCTATGTCAGCTACTCCAGCATGCCCAGTACAAAAGCAATGATTGCTAACGAGGCTCTCAAGAGCTGCTTTTTCCTGGCCTCTCTAGATGCCATGATTTGCACTTTATATTATCACATCGCATACTGATAAGAAAAATCATAGTAGCATCAAATCTATGATATATGAAAGCATTGTATCTCTGCTTGGGAAAGGTGCTTGATACCGGTCATGATCACCTTTCCAGTTCTAAAAACAGTAAAGTTGATTTCGTCTCTTTTGAATATAGCTGTAGGAAACAGTTCCGATTCATATTGAGCAGGAAAAATCCTGGTGAGATGTGTCAAATTGAGAGTGTTACTTAGTTTATATACGGCTGACATAGTGACCACCGTGAGTTTTTGCACAACCAGTTGTTGTATTATGTAATTATTTTTGTGGCCATCTCATGATCTCCTCTACATTCACACAAGTTAAACAACATATCAATATATAAAACTAGTGTGGAACTTTTATTCTCCCTTGATTACATTTCCTATCTGCAAATATAGCTTGCTGCATACTATTCCATTTATCCACACTGCCTATCTGGACCACGATTTTGAACCAGTTGGGTTGTTCATGACAATACCCTTCCACAGTAAACCTGGAACTGAACCATACACCCATGATGATATCTCTCTGTCTCTGTCGCTCTATTTCTTTTTCACACTTATGAGAAAATGAAGAGAACACAAACTTTTTTTGTTGGTTTCTAGCAACCTGTAGCAGTGCTTTTCCTGCATAAACCATTTATTTCATTGTAGTTTCATACAGACATATTGTTTCAGGTAAGAAAATGTACATAAAAAGTGGTATCATGACCATATAGGCTATCACGTGGTTGGAGTCGGGTTTGTACATTCAATGACTCCACATATTGTGACGTGAATTGGTCCATTTGTAAAGCATTTGTGAACTTATACTTCCATATACACATATACTTGTATCCTCTTGATCGGATATAGGTTTTCTTCTCCCCAGTTAGTGTATGGAGTTCAGCCATAGATTGTTTATTACGTGGATGTCTTATTTTTTTTCTCTTGTTTGGCTAGCAGGTAGGACATCTATGATATATGCCACCATGAAATTCATATACAGTATTTGTTTCCTCACAAAATCCATCTGCTTTGTAATGAGAACGAGGAATTTTATATCCGCCCTGATTCAATGCATGTTGAATGAATACGCCTTGTTTGTGGGCCATCCACTCTAACCACTGTATGGATATCTTGGAGAACTAATCCCTGTTGACATACATCTCTTAGGCTACATGAGCCAAGGGTGATTCTTGAAATTTCCTGACTTTGACTGTGTACCCTCCTGTCTTTAATTGTGTCTCATCTACCTAGTGACCCTGGTACAAAATGGACCATTTGTTGTCTTTCTTTTTGGCCTCACACCAACCTGATAATTGCCCATTAGAGTCTGATAATTTCACTAGATGTTCCTCTTCCAAAATTATTTGTTTGTAGGTAGCCAAGCAGACTGATGCGATTGTAATGTAATCAGTGGAATCCACCCCGTCTTTGATATACTATTCATCCAGGTCTTCATTGTTCACCGTTACACCGGTTTCTTCTACAAGTTCCTGTATTTGAGACATGCTTCTCTCAATATATGTACATCAGAACGACAGTATGTTTCTATCTTTAATCTTAAGTCAAATACTTTTCCAGTTTGTTGGCTGTGCCACTTTAGGAATTCGTTCTCTTTATTTTTTTCCATGTATTTTGCACCATAATAATAAGGGTCAGGAAAAGGTCCTCTATAGTTCTGGTTCTCTTTTGTATTAAAATAGTGAGGAAACCAGCCCTTTTTAATATTGTTTCTAGTCCAAAAGCCTTGGGTAAGCTTGGCAGTTTCTTTATAAATGGTTAAAACTATCCAAAATTTTCATGTTTAGACCTCTGTCCAAATGTATCTTCATAATCTTGGTACCATTGTATATGATTCTCCGAATTGCTGTAAAGTCTGATCTCCTGCAAATTCTGTTTTTCTATAACCACAACTTTTACAGAGTGCCTTCACCTCTGTTTCCCCATCAGTTGGGATACAAGTTTTACAACGTTTTCCACATGTCTCACATTTTGATTGAGGATGAAGGGGTTGATCTTTGCAATCTTCACATACTTTCTGTGCCAATATGTAGTTAGCTTGTTGATGATATTTACTACAAGTGGTTTCATTTCAGGTCTGGCATTTTATGCAATTGGAGCAATCCTTCTGATTTTGACAGGATTCACAACGGCTTTTTGGTGAATAACCTTGTTCACACTCTGAGATCTGGTTTGGCGGCATTCAAAATCGAAAAAAAAAATTCTTGACTTTTACCTTGGGTGTAGAGATTGTAGCTCGCTGATAACATTGGTGAGGTTCCATGACATACTGATTGCAACATTGACACTATATATATATATATATATATATATATATATATATATATATATATATATATATATATATATATATATATATTCTTTGTGTTTTTTGTTCCCTTGAGCCAGCATTTGTTGCCTTTTGGCGAACTCAAAACGATAATTTGTACATCCATCACCTGTTCAAATTTTGTTATGGCTGTCACTGAAGCTGGTCGATAAGTGTATACACCTGCTCTGTCACATAACAGCCTAGCCAATCTGGCTTGTTCTTTACATTTCTTGTCCCGAGGTTTGGAATAGTACAAATTAGGAACTTTTTGGTGTTGTAGAACACTTTCCTCTATGGTAGTTTATTTATTTGCAGATGGTAATGTTTCCCTGCTGCTTTAAGAAGGTCAAGAAGGCCTGCTGTGATGTCAAAAGAGTCATTAATGTCTAAATCTTTAAATTTTGTTTTAAATTTAGGACACTCTGGATGGCATTCATGATTGAGTCAGCATCTAATTCTTCTATAGGTCTTAAAGGTACAACAATGGCTCCATCTGGAGCATCATGGTTTATGATAACCAGTCCAAGATCATTAGGAGCCAATCCACTCTTGGCTTCTTCCAGTACATCTTCAAACATATTCTGTAGCTGATCAGTGACGTCAAGTAAGTTTCCACCTTTCCATGCTTGGTTGAAATTAATCTTGTCGGTTTTGACCACAGCCTTGTTTTTGGCAGAGGTTCTTTGTCTAACGAATATCAAGATCACAGAGTTTCTCTTTGTCATTTCTCCCATACTCTTTCATGGGATCAATGTATCCCTGGGTCCAGGCTTACGGGGCATATCCATCCTAGCTTTTTATTGATACGTCCTTCATCTTCTGAAAAAAAAATCTATATGTCATAAATGAGACCAAAATAAAAGAAAAAATACTAGGCAACTTATTTTTAGATATCTTGACTAGACTTTTCAAACATGTTAGAGAAACTACCAAGATTATACAGGTACAATGATACACATTAAAGTTGATTCAAAGTAAGAAATCAACAAAGGGTTGTTTATAAAAAAGCATAGTGTCTATATGATGCTTTAGAAACTCTAATTGTTATTGAAAAAATATGACTAATTCATACATCAATCAAATGAAAAGATGAAATAAAGTTGTAAACCTGTGAAATCCCCCAGTTGCCATCATTCCGACAAATCTTCGCTAACTCTGCTGCTTCATCTTGCTGTAAGGATTCTATGAGTTTATCTAGCTGATCTTTGATACAACCCTGGAGTGAATCTGGGATGATTACTTAAAGCTGAAGCTCTGTCCATTTTAAGAGCATCAGGTAATTTTGAACATAAGAATCTTTAGACAAAGCAAAGGTTTTAGCCCATTGTTTTACTTCCTCACTAGTTTTGAACTGGTCAGCCATTTTGCTGATTGCTGCGGTATAATCCATGTAAAATAAATATAGAAGGTGAAAACTATTTCAAATCTATTTTTTAATTGATAACATCATTAGTTTATATAACCAAGCTTATAGACATCTGATATGTAGCTGATCACACTGAAATATATATATATATATATATGCGTGTGTCTGTTTATGTCTCAGTGTGTGTGAGTGTGTGTGTGTGTGTGTGTGTGTGCATGTGAACTTAAATTGATCATATTGCAAAACTACTGAAAACATATATTTCACATGTACTTCCAATTTTACCATTTTTTTTCGCGAGTACTGAAGTTCTGAAATTTGTCCAATGTGAAATTATTATCAATGTGTACATAATTTTCGCGAGGTATTTCATTTTGTGTCTTTAAAGCACCTGCGAAATTCACCAAAATTAAATCCTAACGAAGATGAAGACATTTACAGTGAATAAAGTGTATTTGTATGTATATTCTCTGTTAATTTCTAGACTGTGACTTTGAAAGTTTAGAATATTAATTGCAATGCATGCTTTTATTCACTGATGGGTGGGCTTGATGTGTCATTGTTGTATTGTATTATTTTGATGTGATGGTGTCATGTAAATTATCATTGAATATTACGCTTGGTGTGTATTTTTTTTTTTAGTTTATTTGTTTCAATTTTCATATAATTTTTCTTTCGCAACCTTGGGGTAATTAATGAGATTCATTGTTACTACTTTCTCATGTAGCTTATTTTTATTTTTCTGGACCGGCAATCTGGCATAACAGCTGGAAAATGCGGTTGCATCAGCTAATATCTGTCCACACTTTGCTTAAACGCTCACCTTGAATGTGTTAAAGACCGGTATTTCAGTGCTACATTACATGAGCTCAGTTGAATTATCCCATAAATGTGATCAAAGATCACAAATTCAACTTTTCTCACAATATGTGTACTGCTAGGCGAGTTGTATTTCAAAGCATAAAACAAGAAACACCTCTGCAAAAACTGTTATTCAAATCCTTTTGAAAACCGATGAGCAGTCCCACGTTCTCATTAACACCCTCGCGATTCATGTCGGGCCAGACATAAAGTGTCGCCATCTACAAATCCTGTCATTGTTAAAAAATTAAGTAACAATCTATTTGTGAAAACTGACCGTACTTTGTTTCAGTACAGGTGTTCATTCATTCAAGCTTTATTTCAATTCGGTCTTTCATACAGAGAACATTAGCAGGAAATGTTTACTGGTTTTCAACGACAAAGAATTATGTAATTCTGCTCGCTTTGACAGTGTTTGTGTATCACGTTAAATTAAATACAAAATGTGTATAGGCTTGCGAGGGATTCCTCACCTTTGGAAGGAACCTCTGTGGGTCTTCATGGTAAGTTACATATAAATATAAGCCAAAAGACCAGAGAGTATTACTCATTGACCGGAGCAGGAGAGAAGAAGATGGCGGAAGCAAGAATGTATGTACATTATTACTTATATGTGTACAGAATTTGAATAAGCACAGATATGATTGTGCTCACTTTGATAGAAAACCCTTTTTTTAAGTGACCGCAAGACTCATCGTAATTTTTTCTTCAGTGTCATTGTAGAAGCTCAAAGCTTCCTAGCAGTTGAAGCGTTTCTGTTTACAGGAAACTCTCCCCTCCCGGCTTTTTTTTACCAGGAGGGAACGGGAGATTTCCCTCAATCGCAAGTTAAGGATAACACTCAGTGAGTTCTATTCTAGTTTCCATTTACCATGCAGTTCATTACTTTAATTTCGCAAATATATATTATTGCGACTTTTCGTATGTTGACAATTACACGGTTTTTTTTTTTTTGAATTAGGGTTAAAGTTATATTTTTATGTGAAAAGTAAAATACCAGTTAAATTTCCCTGCATAGTTAATCAAACCAATCTCTCTCTCTCTGAAGTCTGGTTTCTGCAAATGACGTCTCATTTGCTACATTAATAAATTTTTAGATTTCACAAACCCGACAAATGATACATTTTTTTTTCAGATCAGTAACAGTGTATCGATTATATTTACTTTCCTTTAAAGGTTGAGTACCCTGTCAAAAGAACAGATTATCTCTGTTCATATTGAGAATTCTCAGGTAATTTAAATATATTGATAATTCGCTTATTCTGAAATTTTCATTATTTGAATATGAAATATTTAGACCACCAAACCAGATGGAACCGACTGATACCTAAATATTTACACACAATGATCAAGAGTGGGAACCATATGTACATTTATATGGTTTACTTTCATCGTGGAATAAAGCGCCATTATAACATTTTTATTGGTAAAAACAAGTAACTCTGGAGACACAGACAAGGAATCTCACACCAATTAACAGTTAGGCAGGATAACTCCAATAAGGAAGATGATCCTGATAATGAATAATACTATCATGACTATTATTTTAATTTTATATGAAATAATAATAGACAACTATATTAGATAGCACCGTCTGATAATTAAACATTTACACATGGTCACAAAGAGCGGGATTCATATGCACATTTATTTTTTATTGTCGTCACTAAATAAAAGCCATTATAACATTTTTATTTATAGTCCAGTACATGCAGCAAGGACAGTGGGTCCAACGACGTGGCGCCTTACGTCCGTTAGAGTTGATGATGATGATGATGATGATGATGATGATGATGATGATGATGATGATGATGACAAAATGTCTGTCATCACCATTAATGATGATGATGATGATGACGTTGAAGAGATGGTAAGTAGAAACGTGACCCTTATTTCTCAAATTTTGTAAAGTAATCATATATTTGAGACAATAACAATAGTTATTACAATTTTGATCTATATCATTTTGTTTATACAGATTCAAGACCTTCCAATGCCATCGCCAGAATCTTTCGTTTTGGCAGAGGAGGTGTTGGCGGAAGGAAATATATTGAGCAAGAAATTATTTTTTTCTAATGATTATTTAATCTACGTATGAAATGAAATCTTAAAAATCGTGATCATTTATTTACAGAATGCAAATAATTTTACCAATTTCGGAGTCGCCACTCACACTGAGAGAGTGAAGTTATAATGAGGAAAACGAATGTTGTATTTAGTTTGATGTTTATCAGTTGAAAAAACTGCTAGTTAATTCCAGAAATAAACACAAATATTGTTGATATTATTTATTATAGACCTGTGAATTATTGATATGTCATATTTTGTATTGTAGGGAACTGTACTCCAAAGAGAACTATTTCGGTGCATTTTAATTAATCGCACCGAGAGAGCAGACCGACAGCACCAGACGACGTCGAGCGCAAAACTTTGTTATTTTGACATATTGTATTACATTCGCCTCTCTTTTCCTGGTTTCAGACCACCGCAATGGACACTGTTATGATCAGTCAGTGATGTCGTGCAGGAATGAATCTTTTACCCTGTATATATTGTGAATAAATGGTAACATTTGTTTTTTTTTTCAAAAGACGAGACCGTTGGTCTCCAGCCTCCCAAAAATGGTGCGTTTGTTAGTCTGTTATCTTAGACTGAATGTGTGTGAGCATTAATCATGATAGGAACTGTTTGGATGCTTATTATCTTTGTATGATTGATTTCAAGGAACGTACCAACTGTCGTTCATTTGTATGCTTTTGGGGCAATTATCCCGGGGGGGGGGGGAGTATGGCTCGAGTGTATGTTTGTGAGCCTTATTACAGTATCTCTACTGAACTGCTTTAAATGTGTACTGTATATGTAAACAGACACTTGCCAACATGTAAAGTTCCCGTCATAGCAATTATTCATTGATTGTAATGCCACCATAAGTTTTGTATGCTTTTTGAAACTGCGGTAACCACCTGTTAATATTGATACGTGTTAACAGATCATATTGGGTACACTGCATCATTGCACCCAGAGGCCGTAAATGGTTTACAGTCTATGAAGTACTTAAAATGCTCGTCATGGACAGCTGCATCTTTAATTTCAGAGCTAAAATGGTATAAATTGGTAAAATGAAGTGTCAATTCACATATCTGCTGCATGTTTCGACATCCAGTAACGTATTGGATCAATATCATTTTCCAGTCAAATGAAGCTGCTAAATTTCGCTAAAAAAAAGAGCAAAAATCCAAAATGGCGGTCATGTCATTTGACCTTGTGATAATTTTGGCTTTGCGTATTGTGTGATCTGTTCGCAGATTTCCTGTGGTAAAAGTTTCTAACTCACAAACTTCCTAAATATGCTTGCAAATGTGTTAAATTCACATTTGCTGAATTCATGTGGCGACATATGTATATTGCAATGATTGCCCACCTCATACAATAAGCTGACCAACATGGTTGCCATGGCAAATATCCCCATTTTTTTTTTTTGATACAAGCGATGTATTTTGCAAAAATTAAAGACATAAATGTATTTGTAATCTGACTTGTAAACACCCCAGCACTCAAAAAAGAGTCAGGGATGCAACCTTGATCTTAGTGAACCATTTCATGTCGCTAAACTTCAGGCCTTTTTTTTGGGGGGGGGGGGCAAAATATCAGAATATTAAACAATATTTTGGTTGCAATGGCAACCAACTGCTACACCTATTGTTTTCGTTTTGACTAGGAACCGATAGCACTACTTCTACTGAACATAATGATATATAGTTATGATCACTAGTTATGTCATAGCTACAGAATTAATTGGGTCCAACATTTGGAATTTTGCCCCAAATCCCCAGACATAGGCTACATGGTAGGCGCTCTTTGCCGCTCTTCAAATATGAAAGGAATGATTTGCCAGAAACAAATATCTACATTGCCGATATATTCCATCCACAACCACTGGCAATCTCATAAACCAGAGTGCATTTTTTTAACATATACATATATTTTGGATGGATCAACAGAACTGGAAAAGTCCATGTTGGATTAGTCAAGATCCTGTGTTAAATCCTAATTTGGAATATTGTCAACAGCGCCGTCTACAACATGTCTTTGTGGCAACTTATTTTTCCAATGCAATCAAGGTGGCTGTGTACCATATACTGTCGTTTGTGACCATCATTTGGACTGTTTAGACAGATCTGATAAAAAAGAGTTGCCAACATACTTTTAAGTACCAGTTAGTTTCGGACACACACAAACAGTCAAAAGTCAAAAGTATTAACAATGTAGAGGGAATTGTAAAAGCCTATACTACAAACGCTGTGAAGGCATTTCGGCTCTCTTTGTATTCTTCGAGACTTTACCCGTTTTTATGATCCATGTCAGCCACAGTTCATCAGTCCAGCTACAGATCCCTTATTAAGATGTCGTTTATTTCAATGTTCTGCAATGTTAAAAAGCACACACAGCTACTGCATCCCAACCAGGCTCCTTTTTGACAACACGTATGATTGCCCGCCGAACGAAGACGAAGATTCCTGTCCAAATATTTGTTCATACCAGTTCGAAGGTTCTCACGAATACAACACTTCCCCTCATCCTGTTGGAGTTTTGTGACGGACATGTACTGTGTAAATGTAGAAATGACGACGGAACTGTATGTTTTTCTAACAGTTTCACAGCGAATGCATTTGCAAGGGACACGCTCTTTTTGACGCAAATACCAACCCGACCATTCCATTTCTTTCATGCAGAGTTAGGGCTATTATTTATGCCAACGATAAGGTAAAGAAAATAACACAGTTTTCAAGTCATTTTGGTGGAAAATGAATCTCGATTTACATAATAATACGTTGCAAGAATTATGTAGAACATCCCTAAAACAACTAGAATTGTAAGGGAATTAGATATCAGCTTCAATTGTCTGTGTTCATTATTTTAGAAGGAAATTGGAGACCAACAGTGCACCGTGGAGCATTCTATAACATGAAGCACCTGAAGTAAACAAGCGAAGTTTAGCTCTACAGTTCATAGTTCAACTCGACACTTTTTGTTGGCATCAACGGAATTGCCATATTCAATTTTTCATTTAATTAACTGAAAGCAATATATTTGGTCTAATTTTAGAATTTGAAACACCAAACTGAACTCAATATTTCACATAAGAACATGAATGTCGGAAAGAAAGCTCCATGAGCTGATTTATTTCGATAGGCTAGACGTTTTAAGCTTTGATCATTTTAAACTTTGCTGTCAGCTGGACTCAAACAAATTATATAATCCCACTCTGAGGCACAGGTTAGCCTGCTACCGAATGTTACCAGTTATACTGCTGGTTATGCTGTTTGCTTTTGGCTTCATTCAACTCTGCCATTTAAGGTACTTATCGGCAGTTCCTTAACCAAAAGGTTAGTGAATTTTTAGTATTATGCTGCATTTTTTACTTGTCATTAGGCATATGTTTTTTTCTTTTTAATCATTGTCAGTGCTGGTAGTTATTATGGTGACCATTTATAAGGAAAGGTCATCATTGGTTAAACAGGAAACTGTGTCTCTTAGCTTGATTACTAACCTTACTTGCTCATTCCTCCCATGTATTTATCGCCTTGTTTACTACAGTCAATCGGTTTATATATATATATTGTACTAGTTTTAACTTCCTACCTATAAAACGATGTAAGATATTAATCAGTGTCATTGATTTGTCTTATTTTAGACCTGCTTTTGTGCACTGTAGTGGAGGTCTCGGGACTTGATGTTCTCTTTGAACGCAGCAATGAATATATAGATCATCTTTATGGCTTAGTTCAATATATATTTCACGGAGCCACATTGAATACTAAAATATACTTTTATCTTTGTTTCATTATGTTAACATTTATTGTTAATATATATTCACATTTACGTACATGGAAACAACATTCTGTTTCTGTTATTTTTATTTTTATGTGCCTGACCAAACAGCACATGCTTGTTCTTTATATCATGAAACCACTGATAGCCATGTTATATGCTTTTGCCTGGATTTTTCATTTTTTTTCTTTCCTAAAATTTCAGTGAGTCTTTACAAACTATGTTTGAGATAATATACGTCGGAATAGGTATCAGATTATGATTTCAACCGAGCCAGGCAGATGCGCTTCTATTCTTCTTAGATTGGTAACTGACAGTCAATGTTTTTTTTTGTCAACCGTAAAATCATTTATGGTTTGCAGACTTTACGTGGTTGATATTTACTTCATATCTTTATATGTTGGAGCCATTCACATCCACTTTTTTGCAGCCACTATGAGATATGCACATTGCCTAGGTATATGCGTATATTGTACTAAAACTTATGGTACTTTTAACATCAATATCTAATAGATGTTTCCGCGTTTTTCTTCGTTTACTGTGGACTCCTTGGAACCATACTGTTGAACAGTGGCTCCCCGTCTAAAAAATTCAACACAACATGAACATCATGTTAAGTACAGTTAAAAGCATGTAGCGTCTGTGTGGCAATGTCTTGAATCATTTATGAATCCCGTTAAACTTGATTCATAACACTTGATATCACTATTGTGTAAATTCGTTTCATACTTATTTTTACTATATATATATTTCATATAAAATATCAATAAAGACATCGTTAAGATACCAAAATCTTACCCTAATGTCGTTTTCAGCATTGTACAAGATTCGGACAACACAAATACGAATGACCTGTTGTTATCGTCCATCCACAGTTTTAACAACGCGTATCTGTGGTATATGGATACATGTTTATTATTAATTGGTGCTTTAGTGATTTTGAAAGAAAATTGAACTATAGAATATCAAACACGGCCCCAGCGTACATATAAGATGGGATGGGGGGCATTTTTGCAAACAGTTTCAAAACATTTGCTAAAATAATATTTCTATGAATTTTACTGTTTTCAGTCATGTTGTTTGTTTTTCCTTATTAACATATATATATATATGCGGCTTCACATTGTTGCAATCACATAACACACATATCATATGACTTTTCCTCTACTCGAAATGAAGGAAAAAGGTAGGCCTGAGCCATGTTATAAGACAGTATGACGCTCTTTGCCGACCGGGCTCCCTTTGTCTCCCCTAAATACTGGGCCTATTTTTGAAAATGCACTCCAGCAGGTCAAGGGAAGACAAAAAACAGGATCAAGTAGGCCCAGGCATGAGTCAAAATGTCGCACACTCTCCTGTACTTCCAATTGCGTGTGTTTGTTTGAACCTCCTTCAGACAGAGCTACAAGTATGGTCCAAATACTGTTTATGCAAGTTGTACCATCGAAGCTTACCATGTGTGTCATCATGCCAGACCATTGAACTCTTCCAGTGCCAAGTGGGATTTAAGTCAAAATACGTAAAATGAGTTGCTCTAAAGTTATGTAAGGAGGGTAGATTCTATTTCCTGTAATACACTTGGGGATACTTGAACATGGTAAATTCAGACCGAGAATTCCTCTGCAATCTTGGCACGTTCTCCTGTCAGGTGCCGTACGTATCCTTGATCACGCGGGAAAGCTCAGTGCGGGGATAGTGGGACTGAGACCGGCTGAAACTCTCAGAACTTCCTTCCATCAGTTATCGTAGAGATAATGGATCACGTGGGTGCAGACTGAGGGCAGACGTGAGTTTCCATGAGCGTCGGTAACTGATTCCAGTTCCTGCTTACGGATATATAGTGAAGTGGTTAATCTGGTGGAGCCCAAAATAAGTTCCCTTAACTGATGCATTTATGCAAGTATCACCACCAGTTATAAGGGAATTATGCATGGCCTTCTACGACCAAACTCTCGAAGTGTGGCAGTTTACAATCACCCTCCAAATAATAAGGCATCGGTTATAAATAAAATTAAAACCCTATGTGTGTGTGTACCTAATATACTGAAGTCTGGATCCCCAGATATTTTGTACCCTTGAAACAACAGTATTTTTTTTCTTCTCAACCTCACAAGGTAGGATAAGAAAGGTTGACCGTTTCCATTACAAACTGCCGCATTTATGTTCAATTTGCTCGATAAAGAGCGAGAAACACAGATCTTACATGGAAGGTGTGAGTGGTTACCAACCAACTCATTGTCGTCCCGTTTTCGTCGATTTTCTTGAAGGGAAGCTTCACACTTAGTCATGGAAACGATGCGTTAACACCCCTCCCCCCCCCCCCGCCCCAAAAAGTGCAAATATTTACACGTGATCGTCACCAAACCTCGGACCACTGTGCTGATTCAACTGGTCGTAGGTGACCAGAGTGATCGACTTTACTAATCAAACACACATTACATATAAACCAGATCCAAAATTAAAAAAAAAAAATGTTAAACCAACCAATTTTAGTTCTGATGCTTCAAAATTACAGTCGAAAACTGCAAAAGGAGATTTACTTCACATAAAACCGTGGTGCCTTCAATATGAGAACATTTTAAAATGCCACAATTTGCCATTGTTCAACATAATCTAAATTTTTTGCATTACCCTAATTTGCATATATTAAAATGCTACAACTTTGGATCTTGGTTCATCGGATGTGGCCGCATTACAAACTGCAGTTTGAATGACACCACTATCGATTTTAATTCTGTGTAATTGCCTAATTTGTATAAATTAAAAGCCTTAAACCTAGGTTTATGGTGCATTGGATGCGCTTATGACAAACACTTACAAATTGAAGCTGAAATGCCACCTATATGTATAATAGTTTGGAAGTTGTTCAAGTGTATTCATCTTATTTGCATAAATTTAAATTATGAAATTATGGATCATGGTTCAGTGGATGCGGCTATGTCACAAACCCATGAATTGAAGTTGGAGTGGCACATCTACCTACAATAGCTCTGAAGGTATTCTAGATTTAAATTTGGCAAATCCTACCACTTTGGTTCATGGTACGGTGGGTGTGGCTTTGTTTAGTACTTATATATATTGAAGTGGAACGGCATTTCTATGTATACTAGTTTTGGAGATATTCAACTTTGAAATTTCTCAATGCCCCTAATTAGCGTAATTCAAAATCCATCAACTTTCTAAACTGGCCATTATATCGGAGGTGTTCTAAACCCGTACATGCACCTTGAAGATTTGTGTCTACTGCACCAGTTTGAATGAAATGGACCGTTTAAGAATATAATTGCCCGTAATTTGTAACATCATGACCATTCCAAACAGTATGCACAATTTTACAGGTAGGTTAGTCACTGTGGCAAGATTGATGGCTTTTTCAGAAAAAAATAATTACTGAGAAAAGCTCAAAAAAAAACAAAAAAAAAAAACGAGGGAAACAGAATGACAGACAAAAAATCTTGGCAAAAAAACCCCAAAATTTCTGGGTTCGCAACCAGACATAATAAGGGGAGCAGCAAAACGAACAAGAATGGAGTGCTACGTGAACGTAAACTGTCCCAAAATGACAACAATTTAACGTATCAAAAGACAACAGAGACAACATCAGTAGAGGCGGGGTGTGGCCATGCCATGTCGTCCCCTTAACCAGTCAACTAAGGGAACCAATGAGTACCACCGCTAGGAATAAGCAATAAGGTATATTTCAGATATAAAACATATCCAAAATATATATTTGTACGGGTAAAGGCTCCATAACTGTTCTGAGTAGTTACCAAGAGAAGCCCCTTTAATTTATTTGGGCTAATACAGCCTATGCCCAAATTCTAAAGATACAATATCAACTTTAACTGAACCAACAGAGAGAGCACAAGGTCAACATTACGTATCAGGATGACCAACGCAGCGTGAGGAAATACCCATGCAGATGTCCAACGCAGCATGAGGAAAAACTCATGCTTTGATCCCGAGCCAACTAGGGAGAGTATATTGATTCAAATGAAAAATATGCAGCTCAACATACAGAAGAAAAGAAATACGGTGAAAAGGTAGCCAAAGGCTATACCTTGTATTGCTACCCACCTTGAGACTTTTCACATATCATCTACTTAAAGTATATCTAATACGAAGAGAGAATACCAATCAGGTCTAATACATTCAATACTATAGATAAATCTTATGTTCATCTACAAATACATGAGCGAGATTAAACACCCCAGCTTAGTGTTCTATAGTGTTTGAGAGAGTTTGACACAACACTTTTGGAGTAAATAAAACATAACATAATTCAGTAGGTCTTATAAGCTTCACAATGTGAGCTACAAAATATAACAAAAGCCTAGAAGGCCAACCAGGGCCAACACAGTTTCATATGTAATACGTACATATATATATATATATATATATATATATATATATATATATATATATATATATATATATATATATATGTATATATATATATATATATGTATATATACATATAAGTATATATACATATATATATATATATATATATATATATAGAGAGAGAGAGAGAGAGAGAGAGAGAGAGAGAGAGAGAGAGAGAGAGAGAGAGAGAGAGAGAGAGACCCATATTCACAGACTATATGTTTGCCATATCTAAAATGTACACATTTTTGCTGGGGCTGACTTATTGGACTAAACATATTCGTACTGAAATTACGACTTGGTAACTTAAATGATACAGGTACCTATGAAGAATGACCAGATACTTAAAATCAATATCGGCTGCATGTAACCAACAGTTTAATCTGTTTTTTGAAGAGACTTTATCAGGTGAACATCTGACTTGTTCATGAATCATGTCATATCCCTTTGGACAAACATTTGTTACACTCTGGCAAAAAGGAATTGGTTCTACGTGGAATATTAGTGAGGGAGTTTAAGTTATGTTAGTTGTAATCATGAGTCAAGTGCCTGCAACAAAATCTGAACTTGACAGAAATAATGCTCGAGTGACCCACTGTTTCATTATTCTATCTTTTGGCGGGTACATGCGCTAGGTAAATATTATTAACTACACTGCTCGAATTTATCACAGAAAATTTAAATGCGACTTCTTTCGGGTCTTGGCTATCATAAATTCACAGTTTTCCTGGGATAGCTTTTCAACAGATATTACTGCTTATACTTTCTTAATATCTCTCAGCCACATTTACACCATTGAATTTTAATTTTACATCTGGAAGTACAGTAAAGATTGCATTTTGATCACTATATCAGATCTTATGGTACCTGATTACATGAACACTTTTACTTTACACATGATGTATTATAGTGGTGCACTGTTCGGTTGTTCAAGTGGGAACACGTATATACAAGATTTAAAACCTTAGGCAAATAGTGAATTATTATATTGAGCATCACAATTTTTTATGCTAATGTCTTTGCTTAAATTACCAATCAGTATGACTATGGCATCCATCAGTGACAATACTCCATGCAGGTCATTTATAAAAGTATTGGCGCTATTTGCTGGATGTCTGTAGGGAGCAACTCATATGTATTTTCATCTTGTATAATTACCCTCTAGTTCAATCCAAAGGGACTTCTACTTTAACGTGTACTTTACTTATTTTTCATGTTCGGAACAAGCGGGACTCGAACCTGCAACCTTTGGCACCAGTCGCCTAGCTGAAATGGGAAACGCACATATCCACTCGACCAAATCCTCATTCCTAAAAAAGAGAATGGTTCAATGGAAGAAGTTATGTGCGAGTGCCATATCAACACGGTAATGCAGTATATTTAATGAGTCGGCATTTATTTCCAGAATCGGGGACTTAAATCCACCAGCATTAAGGAAATGCCGAAAATATATGTTTCATGTTCGGAACAAGCGGGACTCGAACGTACAACATTTGGCACCAGTCGCCTAGCTGAAATGGGAAACGCACATATCCACTCGACCAAATCCCCATTCCTAAAAAAAGACTAGTTCAATGGAGGTAGTTATGTGCGAGTGCCATATCAACACAGTAATGCAGTATATTTACTGAGTTGGCAGTTATTTCCAGATTCGGGGACTTACATCCACCAGCACTAAGGAAATGCCAAAAATATATGTTTCATGTTCGGAACAAGCGGGACTCGAACCTGCCACCTTTGGCACAAGTCGCCTAGCTGAAATGGGAAACGCATATATCAACTCGACCAAATCCCCATTCCTTAAAAAAAGAATGGTTCAATGGAGGTAGTTATGTGCGAGTGCCATATCAACACGGTAATGCAGTATATTTACTTAGTCGGCATTTATTTCCAGAATCGGGGACTTAAATCCACCAGAATTAAGGAAAAGCCGAAAACATATGTTTCATGTTCGGAACGAGCGGGACTCGAACCTGTATATATTCAGAATCCGTATGTATGTGAACTGCTATGCCTCCACCTTCCTTCTCAAATGTTGAATTCTCTGTTGCAGGCTAGCATTTGTACATAATCATACTCCTTCATATGATTAATCCACGTCCTGGTTGAGACAATCACATTAAATGGACGATCCAATTTAGAGAGGAAATGTATGGATTTGTACAAATGTGTCTCAATCTTTAGGCTGCGGATATGAAAGTGCAGTAGAGACAGTCATTAGCTATTTTGGGGTACAATATTATGCACCAAGTCCTCCAGACTCTAAGTTTGTGCGCAAGTTATGAAGTCCCGGGTGTAGATGTGATATTTTGTCATCACTGTCTTAGTCGAGGATAAATGGTTCATGATTAAAATTGGTTTATTTAAGTTAAGCATTGGCTTATATGAAAGTCACAATTACATAGCTCTTAGAATCACCATTTAACCCTCTCTATATCTGCTGGTTGCTGTATGTTTACAGCTGTGCTTCCACTTGCGTGCGAATATAGTACCTCTGATGGTTAATATATATTTTAATGCCAAAATCGGCTTTGCAGGACTTAACAGCAGCAAAGGCTTCTTTCCTGTTGGGAGCCAAAAGGTCATTGACGAGACCAGTGTGGCTCTCATGGCACTGTTTTTTTAGCCAGATCTTGTGTCTTCGTTTCTCGCTTTTTAACCTTTATTAGAACCCTGACCCTGGGTTTTCTGTTAAGGAACCCTACAACCATAGATTTAGAATCTTATCTGCTAGATGGCACATGATGACTTCTCCAATTTATCTCAGTGTTCTCATTTTAGTTTTTTGGGATCCTTAATATTTCTAAGTTGTTTCACTTAATGTATTGCTCTGGTTCTTCTAGTCTATTCATTGACTCATTACAGCTTACTTGAAGTTTGTTTATGGGGCCTTTTAGCTTCCGTTGCAAAGTCTGTGCAGTTGGATTTGTTTTCAGTTCCTCTTTTTGATCCTTATATTGCTTACAAATAAAGTCCTCATTAATTGAGAATCCCTCAAACTTGTCTTTGAAGTATTGAAGGACTCAGGGTTGTCCACTCATCTCACGCAGTTGTGCCAACACTTTGTTTTGAGCCATGTTTGTCTTCAGTATGTTATGGGCAAAAATACTGCAACAAAAAAAATCATTTCTAGCAGGATTGACAGCTTTCCATCATATACATCTCCTCCCCACCATTCAAAGCTCAAATTCAATGTACCTAATGTCACTCGTTAATACAAAGATATCACAACATTCAAATGAAAGATATGAAAGAGAAGTAGAATGGACAGTCTACACCATGGGGCCAGAGGTTACCAGCACGCAGCCCACCGCTGGAGTGAGCTTTTACCGTGCACTCATATCTGTGATTGCTTGGGAGGGCAGATAAGAAAGAATAGTGAATTCTCCTACAGATGAATATTTTGTAATACTGAACGATACTTTTTTGTAGTTTTTTTAGTTTTTGCACTTATAATATTTACCGTTTAACATGTATGCATAATAATGCTCCCTTTACTGTTAGTGTCAATCCAGTATACTGTATGCTGCACCTTTACTGACTGACTGACTTTATATATATATATATATATATATATATATATATATATATATATATATATATATATATATATATATATATATATATATATATATATACATATATATATATATATATTGGTTGGAAAAAGCGGGACTCAAACCGGCAGTCTTTGGCACCAGTCGCCTAGCTGAAATGGGAAAGGCACATATCTGCTCGACCAAATCCCCATTCTTAAAAAGAAATGGTTCAACAGAAGCAGTTATGTGCGAGTGCCATATCAACATAGTAATGCTGTATATATATAGATATATAATGATCATTTGCCACATAAATTGTACACTATGTAAGCATTGTCCACACATGGCATATACTGCCAAAAAGATTTCTATCTTATGAATACAAGTTGAAATTTGGCAGTCCATAATAATGAGTTAATACAGGGAAGTTATATTTACAATACACATACTCAAAGGTAAGGACCAGAAAACCCAGCCTCAGAAGTTAAGAAAGGGAATAGCAAGGGAGTGTGGGGGGGGGGGGGGGGGAGACAAGAACTGACAACAGCCTGCACTCCCATATGGCTAGGTTGCAGAACTTGAATTTCATAGCAGAGATCACAAAGCCACCACTCCTCTGGTACCGAACTAACAACGTATTCTTGTCTATTGTGCCCTCCTAACCAAAAATAGAAGTGTTTCAACATTCAAGGTGGTGCTCGTGACCTTAGCACCCGGACCGACATGTACCCTGACCTGCACATGCAAGGGCTGCTAGGGTGTGCCACAATTAGGCCAGTCTGCATCAGTTGTAAGCAGAGCATTTAAATGAGCAATTGGTACTTTTATGTTCAACTGGTAATATTTAATGTCTGTTTATCTTAATATGCAGCACAAGTGAAACCGTTTTCAGAACGCTAATGTCCTGTTAAATATGCTGTTGTCTGTGCAAATCTCTGTGGGTCTGTTTGAGTCTGCTTTGGTTTTGTGTGGGTCTGTGTGGGTTTTGTGTGCGTTCTTTGTGGTCTTATGTGGGTCTGGGTGGGTCTTGTGTAAGTCTTGTGTGTGTTTATCTGGGTCTATTGTGGGTTTGTGTGGGTCAGTTGTTGGTGCCTGTGTGGGTTTAGTGAGGGTTTTCTGTTGGTCTTCTGTGGGTCTTGTGTGGGATTTTATCTTCGTAATTTTTCTTTCCATGTTTAAAATGTTCCTCTTCTATTTTTTTTATCTTTCGGAGCTTTTTTCTTACTTTTTAAGTTTCTGTCACTTAAATCAATAATGTTTCCAACATATATGTGAGTAATTGGTACTTTTGTGTAAAATTAGTAATATTTTATGTTCATTTATCATAGTATCCTGCTCAAACCAGGCTCGAAATGTTATTGTGCAGTTTGTATGCTGGTTTCTGCACAGGTCTGTGACCAGTCTAGGTCCAGTGTGGGTCAAGCTTGGGTTGTCTATGGTTGTCTCAGCCAATCTTCTCTATGTCAACTTGACAGTGACGACCGTCACCCTTAGATGTAGCCGTAAACATACCCAGCCAGGTAACAACGAATAATGTATCCTAATATTATAAACTGATTTATCTACATGGGCATTATGAACTTTCACATAATATGTACTCAACTTATTACCGTTGCACTTCCACGATTTGTTTTACTTGGAACTGTGTTTTCTGTTAACTGTTACCATTCAACTTCTGCTTACATTGTCAGTGAGCATGCGTGAGTATATCCCCTTTTATGCGAGGGGATTTCGAATGACGTCAACAGTCTGTCTCGACATACTGGTCAAGCTGAGTTGCTGAGTGAGAGGAGTCAGAGCACAGGTGCTCAGGACCATTCCCCCCGACTGGACTTCTACCCTGAAAATTGGCTGTTGATAAAAGAATCCCTGTGCTATCATAATGGAGTGCTTATCATCCTCCACCCTCTATCCCCAAAACAAGACATGCACAGCGTACAGTTGTTCAACTTGGAACCTACAGTTACGTTCAAGTTAACAAACGCCAAACGCACCAACGTTTCTCAAACGTTACCCAAACATTTTTAATGAAAGTCAAACGTTTTGCAAACACTTTGAAACACTTTCCGGAACGCGTTTGGTGAAAGCCGAATGCTTTCGAACACTTTACACTTTGCGCCAAACGTATTTGTTACATGTACATGTACACCTGGTAATCTAATTCTAATAAAAGGAATATTTGTTAGCAAGTGTCTAAAAAGCTTATCAGCACCTAAAGATCCCAACAACATGTGCATGCCTTCATTTATGGATAAGCCAAAAAGCCCTACTATGTATATTTCACAGTAAAGTTGAAATTATGCTTTTTTCCAAAAAATCAGTTCTATCTAACAGTTTGTACATGTATCACTTACAATGCATATGTATATATTGTAGGCTATATCATTGTTTTATCGTTTGCGTGACAAATTGCAACTGATTTATTCCTGGATAATTGCACATTTACATGTAGGTACATCATATATTGCTGGACCTGTTGAAAATACATTTGGAGATTCTTCATCATTTAAATGGAAGTGTTTGAAATGCATAGTGTTTGAATGCGTTTGAAATCTTTCGGGTATTTGTTCAATGCGTTTTGAAAGTGTCTGAACGCGTGTGGAGAAGTGTTCGGTAGCTTTGTGAAAGTGTTCGAACGTTTTGTAAAAGTGTTTGAGATTTTTCCCAAACGCTTTCCAAACACTTTCCAAACACATTCCAAACATTTCCAAACACAAGCCAAACACCAGCAAAACGCGAAAAAGGCGTTTGGCTGTTACTTTTAGCCGGGCGTAACTGTAGGTTGGCTATGGGTCTTGTGTCGTTCTTGTGTGGGTCTTCTGTGCATTTTATGTCTACTATGGTTATTCAGTGTGTCTGTCTGTCTAGTGTGAGTCTTGTGTGGGTATAATGTGGGTTTTGTATGGGTCTAGTGTGGGAAGTGGGTCTGTATGTGACTAGTGTGGGTTTGTGGTTCTTGTCTGGGATTTGGTCATAGTTGATTTTATATCTGAATGATTCTTCTTTTAATTTTTCTGTTGATTTTTCATACTTAAACTGTTACCTTTTATATTTTTTTGTAACTTCCTCTTACTTTTGAAATTTTGATACTTACATAGAAATTTTGAGAACATTCATGTACTAGGAATTGATACTTTTATGTACAACTGGTGATATTTAATGCTCATTTATTAAATTATGCCACTCAAATCCTGCTCTGAACATTATTGTGCTTCTTGATATGCTCTTTTCTGCATGGGTCTGTGTGGGTGTAAGTGCTGATCTGTGCAGGTGTTTGAAGGTTGGTGTGGGTCTGTGTTTGTGTAAGTAGGCTATTTGGAGACAGTCTGCTGATTGGTTGAGAGATAGGAGGGTCATGTATCCAGACTCTTGATGTGGAGTGACCATACTTTTCTCATCTCTGCCCACTGCAGTCACTGCAGAGATATTCGTTTTTACTCAGCTAGGCACCAAGTGAGGGTATGTCATGCACCATGTTTGTGACTTCGGAGAAATCGATATATTAAGGTAAAGGATAAAGTCCCAAGCTCATTGATGTATGGTTATTATATATTTTAAATTTTATACCGATTGAACCCACTGTTTCAGAGATATTCCTCAGACTATTTATGCACTGGCTGACCCACTCCAGTAGATACTTTCTATGTATTACCATTCAAATATGTGCCAAAAGTGCATTGCCAGACTGTGTAGCTGCAGCCTGGCTACCCTCTACCCCCAAATCTGACCAGATCATCTGCCACCAAAAACAAAAAAAAAAAACCCACAGAAAATGCTGTCTACTCCAATATGATGTCTGGGTACAGGGATACAATAGTAACTTAATTGGGTACGCTGAATGGGCTCACTGAGTTACTCAGCCAATCTCCTCTTTGTCAAAGTGACAGTGATGACCGTTACCCTTAGATGTACCCGTAAACATGCCCGGCCAGGTAACAAAGAATAATGGATCCTAATGTTATAAACTTATTGATCTACATGGACATTATCTCCTTTCTTATCATATGTACTCAACTTATTAACATTGCACTTCCGCGATTTGTTTTGCTTGACACTGTGTTTTCTGTTCCCTGCTACCATTCAAATTCTGTTTACATTGTCAGTAAACATGCGTGAGTATATCCCCTTTTATGTGAGGGGATTCCAACTGCTCGAGACCATTCCCCCACTCGACTGCTACCCTGAAAATTTGCTGTTGATACAAAATCCCTGTGCTATAATAAAGGCGTGCTTATCATCCTCCACCCTCTGTGCCCAAGACCAAGCCGTGCAAGGCATACAATTGTTCAAGGTGGAACTTGGTAGGCTGGTCACAATGTGGTGTCGGCAGAGATGTCAGCAGAGTGCTTTGCGCATGCAGATTTCTTGTTTATTTTAGACACTGAGCTAGTCTGACTTATAGATGATGGAAGAATGATTCGGTACTATGACACGAGGGCCTGACCTTAAATGTCCGCTATGTGTCTTAGGGTAGGGATGAGAAAGACATTTATGCTCATCCAAGAGTGTTTCCATAGGAAATCAGCAAAGAAATGTTAGGGGGTAGGGTGTGGTCGACTCTACCTTTTGACCTTCTAAAATAGAGCTTGTAGACTCCCTGGAGGCCGGTCATAAAAAACAAACGAGTTTTACTTCAAATCCTCTAACACTTCTCTCATATGAACTGGTCTTATAGTGCCACCATCTAGGGGTGTCATACAGGCAACTCTCACAATGGTAGATAGAATCGGGAATACATCTGATGAAAACCAGTGCATTTAAAGTCTGACCCCCCATGACCCTAATAGTTACCATCCCATGACCTCAGTACCTGACCTTGCATGACTTTATCCTTGTAATCTCATCGGTGATGTCACAGCTGCAATTTTAAATTGGAATTTATTCGTGGCTCATTGTAGTAATACACAAGAATACAATGCTTCGTTTTTCCTTGCATATAAATCCTTGATCAGACTCTGTTTTTTTTGCCGAAATTTAATTTTGTCTCCATCCGGGAACAAAATGTGCTCCTAAAACTAAGTTTAATTACGCTTAACATTTCGTAAAAGCCAAGTATTTTTTCAGCATTTTGGTATGGTATACATTTAATGTGACTGTGGTAAGTGACAACCAGTTGAATCGGTACAGCGGACCGAGGTTTCAAAGTCATGACATAGCCCTATATTTAACACAAACATTTGCACAATAATTAACAGGTTATTGTTACTTTATCTTATTCTAATGAAACAGAAAACTTCTTCGTATGTGATGTTGTTTGTTAGCAACGCAATTTTATGGACAATTTGCTGCCCAGAAATCTTTGGGATCTCTTTGTAATAGGAAACATGTAGGTTAGGTCACTTCTATTATCGCAATATCTTTATTCAGTCCTAGGACATTTGTAGGGACCACTTTTTATTATTAGACATGGTCTGCATCTGCAAGCCTGTACCTTGAAAAATACTTTTTGGTTATGGATGAAGTGGGTTGCAATCATGTTGAGATAAATCAACAAAATATAAATTACACATGCAGGATGGTTTCACAAACAAAATACAATATTATTGACGAATGCAGGTTGCATCAAATTAGATATAGACTAGATATAAATTCAGGATGGGTGGCTCCAAAAACCGGATAAATTTCTTTTTAAACAGACGACACATGGTATCCTATGCCTGAGACACTGTCTCAGCATTTTGTCAAATAATACAGTAGCTTCTGTAGGAAGGAAAACCCAAGCAAAAGAATAACCATAATTGCATTTGGTAGTGTATTGTATAAGAAATAAAAACGGTTATCAGCAACAAATGGCAGGTAGGTAATATCGATTTCAGTCGTATTTTGATAATATACCTTATGCCGTGTTTCCTGGGGGTTAATCAGTTACTTGGCAGAAAAGAAATTAAACAAATTGAAACATGACTGGTTAATTAACAAGAATCGGGAAGAACGCGGTACAGGGCTGCCTTTTATCAGGAAAAATCTCTGTTAATTTTCACATTATATGTCAGTCAATTCTCTCTCTCTCTCTCTCTCTCTCTCTCTCTCTCTCTCTCTCTCTCTCTCTCTCTCTCTCTCTCTCTCTCTCTCTCTATATATATATATATATATATATATATATATATATATATATATAAATTGCTAGGTTAAATCAGTTGGAGGTGTAGTCGAACAGGATTTTAATTGTGACACAGAATGAGAAGCCAAGCGTCTAGGATGGAGAAGGTGTTCTGCACTGAGACACACTTGCCCGTATACCCTTATGACACATAGTGAAGTTCATGTTCGAGTCATTTCCGTCCATAGACATGAGGCGGAGGAGGTACAAAACTGCTTTGAAAAAAGTCTGTGTTCCACTACGGTTAAGTGCCATCCAAAGCTCTTAGCCATGATTTAGATCTATTAGATCAGTCACAATTGCAAGTTAAAATATAAAGTTTTAAGTACCATATTGCTGAAGTGTCTGTCGTCAAAATGTCAACTTAGTGTCCTGGTTAAACTAAGTAAGATGGTCTATTCGGACTTAAAGTTCATTACAACTGAGCCATGGCTTACTACTTCTATTGCTCACATCCTGCCAAGATGAGATTAAGGCCGGCAGCAAACATAAAGACAGTAATGCGAGAATTAATTGCATCGTAGGATTCAAGTATTCAAAGAAGTTCTGGATGGATTTGTTTTCAGCATATTTGAACTAAGACTTGAATGGAAAAAGACTATTCTATTCAAGGCTGGCTGCCACGGAGTTTCAAACCTTATTGCATAGGTGACATCGAAGAGGGCATGTGTAAGTGTGAACGCAACAGATACTTAATGTTTCATTGGCACTGTTCTAGCTGCAATATTCCCTGTGAAAGAAAATCCTCACAGAATGTGTCATTATTCCAAGCATTTATACAATTTTAAACGGCATTACTTTTCCTGTTAATGTATGTGGTATAAGACGTTTTGAAAAGTAAAATGGTATTTCAATTAATATATTTGCTTGTGATAAAAGACTGCACCCAAATCATGTGACTGAGTACAGACACAAAAGATTCCATATTAATTTACTGCTTATAAACGACGTTTGTATTGTATTAAAGTTTGCCGGCCTTGATATGTAGTCAAGGTCGAAAGAAAAAACACAGTAAAGTACACATATGCAGCTTTTGCCTTTCCACATTCCGCACATCAGACAGACTCCAATCACAGTCAGCTGTGTTCCATGCAAGGTCATGTCTATAAACGTTACGTCGAAACGAACACAATTGAAATTTTCAAATTATTCTAAGCAAATTATGTTTCCTTTCGTGATATTTGCAGACTTTGATGCTGCCAATTCCGAGTTGATACCACCGTTTCAGCAGACTACGAAAAATTATGTAAGAGACCGCATCACTCGGTCGGTTTTTGCTCGTTGAGAGGAAGCTGATATTACAGAGTGGTAAAGACTGGGTTAAGCGGTTTTATAAATGTTTGAGGGAGCAGGAGCTTTCAATTTTCGAAACTTTGTGTACCCACTACAAACAAATGATCTGGGACATGATGGCTAAAAATAAATTTGCCCTCAAAGTTAAATATTACATTTTTGAGGAAGCATTTAACGTTGGGCAGCAGGGATTATTGTCATTTGACGAGAACTTACCGTGGTTTTTCTGGCAGTACATCCATTCTTACCTACGCCAGTTTAGATAAAATAACAATTCATGTGGTGGTTCATAATGCGACAAATTATGATTTGTGTTTTCTGATTCATCAAATGAAATCGTTTTACGAAAAACAAATAACGGTAATTCCGAAAAAATTAAAAAGAAGAAAAATATATTTAGCGTTGCAAATAGGAGACCTCCTTTCTATAGACCCCTCCAGGTTTATGGACGCCTGCCACGGAGAGCTGTCAAAAAAACCTCATAGATAAAGGCGTAAATGTCTTTAGACTGACCATAAAGTATTTTCCAAGTGTCGAACAAATGAAATTTATTACGAAGAACGGAATATTTAGCAGTTATACGCTGAAAACCCTTCACCTCATTTAGGCTAGCACAGCATATGCCAAAATTCTACAGAAGAACGTGTGCAAAATGGACGATAGTACTTTAATATGTAATTTGTTAGAATTATATAGATTGTTTTGAAAAGTAAGCAAAATTTCACTACCATAAGAACAATCATTTCTCAATAAATTTGCAAACACTCATATTTCCGAAGATGATTTCACCCACATAAAACCGTCTGGGATACCTTCAATTGAACAACCTCGGTAGTTTATTATGGTGTGTCTCTGAAATCTGTTACACTATTATTACCTGATATTTTTGAGAATTTTAGGGAAACCCTCATGCAGGCCTATGGGTTAGACCCGTCAAAGTTCATTAGTTATCCGGAGTTGAATATGGATGCTTTTCTCAAAATGACAACAGTAAAATTAGATCGTCTGCGAAACAAAGACCGATACAACTTTGTGGAATCTGCAATAAAAGGGGGACCTTCTTCGGTGACATATGGGTATAGTAACGCCAATAATCCCTACAGCGAAAAATAGGACTCATCAAAAAAAGACAGTTACATGTTATAACCTACTATACAGCCTTGTCTAGTTATTGCAAGACTCAGCAATTGAGTGCGGGGAACTAAAATGGCTGTGGAAGATAAAAAATCAAATGATGACCCATCAAAAGCACTTTAGTTCACCACAGTTGAGTTGGAATGTATGTCTCCAAATTGCAAAAGTAAAATTCGATCGTCTGTGCGATATCGAGTGATACAACCTCGTGGAATCTGCAATAATAGGGTGATTTTCTTCCGTGACAACTAGTTATAGTGAAGCCAATAATACCTGCAGCGAAATATATTACTTGTCCAAAGAAATAAGCAACCGTTTATACATCGATTGAACCGCCGTGTATAGTTACTGCATGAAGCAACCGTTGGGTGTGGGGAACCTTCGATGGCTGTCCAAGAAAGAGATGAAACAAATGAGTTAAATTAAGGTCCCCGACAAGTCAGAAATAGGATGTATTCTGGAAGTAGATATCAAATATTCACCATCACTGCAATAGCTACTACCCTTTGGCGGCAGAAAAAAGCGAGAGGCCTCTGACATGCTTCCTTCAGCAGAAATAAGTCAAACAAAACACGAATTCCCTAAAATTAATTCGCAATTTATACTATTGAAATACATCGTGCATTAACGCAACTTGAAATGGAATTTGAAATTTGTATCTTGAATAAGAATTCCGACTTGAGACTATATATAGAGCACTCAGATTTTACCAAAATCTTTGGATGCAGCCTTATATAGTAATTTCAAAATGTAAATGAGGCAGAAGTCAACAAATGATTTTGAATCTTATTTCTTGAACCTTATGTCGAATGGTTCTTACGGGAAGATATTAAAGAGTGCAAAATGAGAATAAACGCACGCCTGGTAAACAAACCAGTGACACAAAAACTGTCATCAATCCACCTTTTGTGAAGCAAAATAGTTAGCAGAAATTTAGTGGGAGTCCAAATGAGACATTTCAAAGTCTGTTTACACAAACCTATGTATGTTGGATGAGCATACTAAAGTGAAGCAAGCTGGAGATGGTTGACTTCTATTCCAAATGCATGCACTCCAAATAAGGCAATCGAGTAAAACTGCTGTTTACTGATACTGATCCCTATATATACCACATCAAAACACATGATATCCATAAAGATCTCACAGAAATTATAGACAAAAGTATTTTTGACATCTCTTACTGCTCTTAAGATAATATTTAATATGATAACAGCCTCTGAAAGAGGCACGCATGGTTTAAAGATGAAACATCAGGTGTTCTGCTTAAAGCGTTTTGTGGTTTGAGGTCAAAGATGGCCTCGTCTAAAACGCTTATGGATAGACTAACAAAGAAAGCTAAAGGTGTACCACAATCCACTATGAAACAAAGTGCCCATCAAAATTTAATTGATTTCTGGGAGACCAGCAATGTTAGTGGAACACGTATTTCATGCTATTTAGAGTAAAAAATCATCATTTATACACTGTCCACAGAGAGAAATTGACCTTAAGTGCTTTGAGATACTTAATAGTCGACAATATAAATACATTAGCTTACGGCCACTAAAGAATAACGATTAAAAATACAGTTTTGTGGAAAAAGATAATTCATCACAAAAGAAAAGAAAAAATTGGCACCTTGACCTGATGTGGATATTAGATTATATTACCCGATATAACCACGCTGTGAATGCAGCTACACAGCGTACCAGAAGAACTGCTGGCAGACAACCCAAATATTTCCCAGTCAATGAGGCAGCAACGTGTGTGCTCGGGTTACTTGTGTGGGATGAACAAGAATACCATACCATGAGCAAGTCCTCAAGACAAAACAAGCGGTAATTTTAAATACATTTTAATTATGGTTGTGTGAAATTATGCGCTTGTCCTGCTGTCTGGATATGGTAATACTTGCCGTCTTCCGAAAGGTACAAGGTGGTTTGGCTGCATTTGATTGTGTTAGGTCTTGACCCCTCCCCCCCTCCCGTAATTGCAGAACAGCGGGTTTGGATTGTTCACATATAAATCATTAGGTATAGGTAAAACGTGATACGATATTAGCCTATCATTCATAAATTTAATTTTTATGGTAATCACAAGTACAGGTCCAAGTGTGCAATTGATTGCTTTATTTCTCCAGTACATCATGGAAACTATCAACAACATTAGGAAGTTATATGTATATATTTCCGACGCACGCTTGCAAGGTGAGTAGCTACTTCCAAACCATTGCCATCAACTTACTGCGTGTTGCTGACCATGTTTTTGAGGTGCAGGTTCCCCCACACCCTGGGGTCTTTCACATCAAAACGATCACCACAGAGACCTTGATCCTGTTATATATCATCTTGACTGCAACCAACCTCGACAGCTGGCGAAAAGAATACCTCTGCTTCAGGTGTTAAAGGCGCCAGTGTTTTTATAAACGGGCAGTCACAACTCACCGTTAAATGCTTGGTTAAATATTATTATAAATTGTTGAGAATTTTTGTTCATTTGGTCAACCTCAGAATTCTTCATTTCATGACTTTTCAAATATTTTGCAAGTGGCCACACAATGTGTTAATTCGGATTGTGTTAAAATTTCCCGTTTTTCTGCTGTCAGAAGTGGTGTAAGCCTGTCCGTAGTCTTCCCCAGGTTTTAGGCGGCTAAGTCTCCACTAACTTGTGGTGGTTCTTGATCCCTTCTTGATAGCCGAATAACATGCTTGTGTAGTTCAAACATAAGTGACTAGGTAAAGTTAAATCGGAACCGGCTTTGCTCTATAATTCATAAGCTAATTACTATGGATCTTATAAGAACGGGCCCCAGTGTGCTATGAATTGTAACATTTTTCCCATACACTATGGAAAGTTTTAACAAAAATCAGAAAGATATATACTTCTGATGCACGCATGCATAATTTATGCAAGAGGAGTCGGTACTTCCAAAACATTCCCCGCAACTTAATCCGTGTTGCCGACCGTATATTTGCCCTTCCTTTTTCTAACTCATATTGTTTTCGTTTGTAAGACTCACAGGAGAGGTACCTTTTTCATGTGATGGATTTCCATGCAAAGGCAAGCTCGTCTCATTACCAACCCAAAAGTAATCATATGAAAAGAGATTTAGAAATTAAAATATCAGTGGTATCCTCACAAACAGTGGATGGCATGAAGTGGAAGACAGCGCAAAAGAAGTGCCAAAAACGTGTGAACAATAAGGCTTGTCCTATTGTGTACTGAGCATTCCGTGTCTTCAAAAACCTTTTAGAATTGGTGGAAGGGTGTTTATACATTGTAGCAAAATTTTTGTCTTGCAATAAGCCAATACATGTCCGTTCATCGCACCTTTTTGACATTAACTGTATAAATCTACCAATTGTAAGTACATTGAAAGATCAAAAAGCCAGAAATAGCTCATTGCATCAAAACTGAAGGTAGGAATATCCTGGTCTCAGAATAAAAATGATGGTTTTAAACTATGCTGACTTTCACAACTACTTCTCACTGACATTGACATCGACATTTGATCGCATCTTTATCAATTTAACATTGAAAATGAAATATTCAAATATATGAAACGTTACAATTTTTGATTCACTGTTGCCTAAATGTGTGTGAACAGTTATTAGCTCACATGATTTCAGTCAGTCAGCTGAGCTTTTAAGAGGCTCAGTTGTCCATTATCCATAGTCTGTTAAATTATCTGCCAACAATTCACATGTTTTACATTACAGAGCAAATGTGCGCCTTGTGGATTATACATGTTTTGTACCCGATACTTAACTTTCTAACTTTTGCAGGTGTGTAAGCTAAACCACTCACCATGGATGTATCTTTCCCAACTATTTTGGAGGCTGTGTGCAAGGAATTAATGGTATTTGTGAAAAATTGTGGCATATCAAAAAATCTATCAATTGACCTGAAAAGGATAGCAGGATACATGCATCAAGTAAACAATATGCCAGAAAAATGTGACAGAGCTCCCACACTCAATGAACCACTTCACACCAAGAGGCAGTATGGTGTGTGTATAGAAGACTGCATGAAATATCGTAAAGAGCTAGGAGAAAAAAACTCAAGTCCCATATGCCAGGAACCACGGTATATTGTGTGCACAAATATACCTCGGAAGAAGTTTACATATATACCAATACAGAATAGAATTTAGAGATGGTCATCTGAGCCAAACCTATCTAAGCTTGTACTACCATATGATGAACATTCTCCACAAATTCTTACTAATATATTAGATGGAGGGATCCGAGGAAGATAGTATGCTCCTGGAGGAGTGTCTTATAGCTGCACAGAATGGGCCATACCACTTTTTGTTTTCAAATAAAAATGACAAGGTTCAGCAATTCATGTGGCCCATTATTGTAGCGCTTCTCAATATACCCCCAACCATGAGTCAACTGACATGTCCGAGCATGCTATTAGGCACAGTGGCAAACAGTAGAACCAAATTCATTCGACACATACCTTTAGTTAGTGAAAGGTGAAATATGGGATGATCTGACAGATTGTCACATGTATAATGCCCATTAAAGGAAGGTGGTCAGTGTAAAAGCATGCTAAGTGTATAATACCAAATACTATGTTGCGAATGCCAAGCTGTTCCGCCTTGCTGGGCAGACAGGTATGAGGGCTTGTCCTTCATGCTGTAGAAAAGGTGTCTAAGAATCGACATTGCATAAAAGAGCCATGCTTCAAACAGGATGTTTCTAGAGGAAGACAATGCTTTGTGAGATGACAGGAATGTTTTTCAACACCAAAGAAGGAAGAAGAGTCAAATTATCCCTGCAGTACTTGAGGTCTCTGAAGATACAGAAAAAATGGAAAACATATGAAACACTAAAAAGTGACAAAGTAATTGTACTTAAAATCCTGTTAAGAAAAATTGTTTTGATAGCATGTTTTTGGCATAAATGCTAATGACTTCCATTCTTTTCTGACATGCCTAAATGCACATTTACTCACTATTGAAAAATTACTCAAAATTGACAGTATTTTCTCAAGTGTCACAAACCTGACACATTAAGTTGACACATTGACTCAGGGTTGGCAGTTAAATAGAGCTTAATTGTTTGAGGAGTAGGTGTCATCATGGAGTTTGTTTTACATCTCTGGTACAGGATGTACATTGTTGCAGTCCTTGTTAGGATTTTCCTTGGTTTGTACAGGTGGTCTAGCTGCAACTGTTTATTTTACAATCACTGGGACTGAATATAAGGCCCCAGTTGTTTCCACTTCAGTTAAACATTGGCGGATGGTTTAACTAGGAAAAGCTGTCCAGCTAGAAAGGGTACATTTTGGTTCAGGGGTAAGTCAAATTGTTTTTATCTGAACCTGTACTATGAAAATTTGATAATTATGGTTTGTTTGACAGGTATTCTTCTTTGATATGAAGCTCTGCATTTACGAGCAAAACTTCACATATTTAGCTAATTCATCAATTGCCACGTTCATATTTATTCATTATTATGTGGGTTGTCTTTGCTGAATATTTAGCTTAGGCAAGGAGCCGCTACTCAGAGAGACGTGTACGGGTAAAAGGCTCCGAAACATGTTGAGTAGTTACCCGCTGAAGACCCTTTAATTTATTTGGGCTGATACAGCCTATGTCAAAATTTTACAGAGGAACGTGTGCAATATAGACAATAGTAATTCCATATATATACAGGTTAGACAGGGACAGGTTAGCTTATGGAGAGTGAAGAGTTCGAACTGCGGAATAGGATATTGACTACTAGGAAGTGGTACTGGGCAAAAAGACACAAATACAAAGGTAAAACAGAATGAACTAAAGACCATGGTGTAAAAGGGGTTCATCCAACGCTGTGTAACTCCACTCACAACAGGGTTCTAGAGTTTTGGCCTGATAGCATGCTCACCCTGGCTGATATAATTGAAACTGTGATGAAATTATTAAAATGAAAAAATGACAATGCCAAGATCAAATATTGTGGCAAAAAGTATAATCATTTTGAAAATACATAGCCGTCACAGATTAGACGAGGTGTTCAAGGAGGGAGAGATAAAACAGCAAAGCTCCCAGATACACCCTTGGTATCTGTCCAAGGAGAAACTAACTGAAACGGATCAAAGAGCCAGCAAGATCATGCACCCTCAAGCTTGGATTTGAAGGAGGGTCCGATTTTCAGCAGGTCATCAACAATCCTCATTATTTATAAGAAACTGCAAGTAGCAATATACTTCAAATTGGAAGTACAATAAAATGAAGATCTCTCCATAAAGAGACCGCTGCCCTATCGCAATAACCTCAAATAGCGGCATTTTTCTCTGCAATAGGCTAATTCTCCACATAAAGGCCCCTCCCTCATTACGACCTAACTTTCCCAGTCTCTTGGCTGGTCTTAATAGGGCTATTGTATAGAGAACCTATTATGTGTGATATATAAGATAGCGAATTGCCATAAACTGTCAGTTTTGTGTGAGTTTAGAAAGTGTTCTGAATTAAAAGGTTACATCCAAGCCAACACAGGCACCATACTTTAAAATGTTATGTATTCAATCAGTGTTCAATTTAGCACAAAGTGCAAGTTAACATATTTGATGATCCTATAGCATTTTTGGTGGTCCTGCTATGACATATACAAATATACGTATTCAAGTTAAGTTGTTACATTATCTGTTAAAAATGTCAAATGAAGGAGAGTTATGCTAGCTAATGCAATATGTTGGATTCAAAATCTTATACTGAGCGTATGTCTTGCAGCATTATGGTAACCTGTGAAGTCCATATATTATATGTACAGTGAAATCTTGTTATAAAAAAATCTTCCATAAGGAGATCACTCTCCCTATTGCAACTACCTCGAACGGTCCCATTTTCACCTTTTCCTTAATGGTAAATATTCTGTGTTAAGACAATTCCCCTATTAAGACTTAAATATGCCAGTCCCTTTTGGGTGGTTTTAATAGGAAGTTTTCACTATATAGGCACAGTGAAACCTCATCATGACAGCAACTCTGGAAATATTCATCCTTTTGTTTGTGATACAGTGTCAAAGGTGACAACCCCCACGTTATGGCCATACTTACTTTAAGACCACATGTCTTTTGTGATTATATTTTGCGAACACTACAGTTTATATTCTTCGTTGATTTATCTGCAATTAAAGAAAACCTGCTATTTGTACCCTCTTAAACCCGGTGGGGGTCGTCTTACTGAAGAGGTACCCCTATAGTCAGTTCATAAATCTGGCACAAATTTGATTTTGGCATTTTAACAGGTTATCATTGTAGCGCATATTACACAACTTACATCCCAGGAAATTGTGATTGTATGTTTGGTTTCGTGCCAAGTACCTGTTATATCATTTCATGCATCAAGACTGGCCAGTGATAAATTGAGTTGAGTACAAACATATGTTGAATAACCTTAAGTAGAAGTTGTGCTCAAAGGGTTGGTTCGACAGTGGTCCCTTCTTGAGACAGCCCCCAGGCAGGTCAAAATGTGGTCTCTCGGAATAGGTGGTCTTTCATTAGACGTACAATAACATGAAAAACATAGCACGGTGTTCTGAGAGAGTAGTCTTAACAGGGGAGGGGTCTTTTGAGAACCACTGTATTTTGTTCATATATAAGTATTGAGAAGGTTAGTTAAAATTTCACTTTGGAAACCTCAGCTGTTTGTCTATAGCTGCTGTTTTCAATATAAAAAAATGTCTCAGTAAGACAGTATAAAATGTACCAGGGACTATTTTCCACGAAAATGCAATGAAACCTAGAAAGTGGCTTAAATCGTAATGTCTGTGTACCTGTAGAGATCAAATTGCCAGGTTGCTATTTTCTGGTACACAGAATAGTATTTACTGTCTAGATTATCCTATCTGGGCAACAATTACCTTTAGTGGTGCTGCTTGGTGGTGGTTCATGTCAATGACTTTCAAAATATGCATTCAATATAACCTCTTTATAAGGTAAATACCCTGCCTAATATGTTAAGACACTAAAGTAATGTTAAAAGAGGGTGGACGTGCAGAGATTGATGTTTTTATATTTTTTTTATCAGCATTGTGGATGTGCCCGCTGCAAGTCGAGATAATTTGTTGTTTTGGTGTCTTCCATATTAATCAAATTTAAACAAATGTCTTTTCAACTTTTCCAGCTCTGTTGAACTGTTCGTACATGCAGGGGGGCTTCAACTTTTAAAACCTGTGTTGCATTTTGGTCGTCTCCCTTCCTGAGTTACCGACTAAAATATATATATATATATATGTGTGTGTGTGTGTGTGTGTGTGTGTGTAGATTGATTCACATGTGCCAGTTATTCTAGTTTCTTTCTCTCTTTTTGATATTTCCATATAGAATATCACTACACACATAATACACCATATAACACAACTGTTTGGACCACTATATGGACGATGGGCCTTTCTCTATGAAAGGATGCTGTCTTGGCTGGCAATAAACAAATTCCGTGTAGAGGCCACAATTGTAAAAACTTATACGGTAAGTATTCCCTGGATAACACAGCATGCAGTCTCCATAAAGAGACCGCTTTCGATATATTACAACCACCTTTCACAGCCTTTGTTTGATATTTACTAAATATTACATCTTAAGTATGAAGTCCACTCTCCTGTTTCTACCCACTTTTGTCTGTCCCTTGGAGAGTCAAGATAAGGAGATTTTACTGCAGTCATTTCTTTGAAAATCAGCTTGCAATTTAAAGACTACCTGGTGCATGCGAATTCTTCTTTCTCGCACTGCAGGTTGTCTTTAATGCAGGCACCACTATATATATATATATATATATATATATATATATATATATATATATATATATATATATATATATATATATATATATATATATATATATATATATATATATATATATATACACACATATATATATATATATATATATATACATATATACATATATATATATATATATATATATATATATATATATATGTAGATCCATAGAGAGAGAGGGGGATTGTCTCTCTCTCTCTCTCTCTCTCTCTCTCTCTCTCTCTCTCTCTCTCTCTCTCTCTCTGTGTTTGGTTATAACCACTGAACCACAACGGAAAATGTGGCCTTTTAGATGATCAAATATTTGAATATACCCAGACAGATTATTTGTGAAGTAAATCATCTGTTGTAGTCGAAGCTGTATTTACCATGTTCTCATTTTTAGAAACATATAGACTAATTAATAAAGAAGAAACATCTGAGTGGTAGGGTGTTGAGGTATTCCTGAATGCGTCTCATCCCTCTGCATACTTGACCACATGAATAAACAAAATAGGTGTTTAGCCACACCCGACAAATTTCCTGTAAATTAGGACTGTATGCACTGCATAGTGTGATATTGAATATTAATAATAAATGCCATGGTAGGCGACATAGGTCCTTTGGCCTCAACAGATTACTATTTGATCGTCACAGACTTGTCTAACAGTGGTAATCAGCTTCTTGTTTCAGTTATCACATTTTGCAGCACTTTTCTAATTTTCGATGTTCGCAGCCTTTCCGTAACTTTTAGTTCCAGTCGGTCTAATGTTGCCACACAGCGTAGTGAATACATTAAATCATATCAAGTAATTAAATAGAAAATAGAAATATAGGAATGCTTCCGAATTAATAAATACAAATAAAGAAAATTTATGATGGGTAATATCATAGGACCTTTTTTGTAGCAAATACAAATATAAATCAATATCTACAGACAAAAATATTGTGCGTGCGAATTACAGAACCTAAGGTAGTTTCTCATTAAAATTACAATGTAAACATGTAAAAGACAGTAATGATAGATCTTGGTGGCCTGCAAAAGAGAGTGCAAACTGTGTACATGCACTGCTGTGACTGTTGCAGCCAATATTAAGTTTTCGTTTACATCTATCAGAGACTTTACACTGGGCTGAAAAATGTATATTAGTCTGTTAATATTCCTGTTCCTTGTAAGCTTAAGTTACAAATAAATCATAACAAGGATAAAGGTAGTCTATCCTGACAACAAATATAAATATAAAAACTTCATTGGTGTATTAATAAGTACATAATTCTCAATGAACATGTACTGAAACCTCCTTTTCGTCACTGTAAAGCTGTCCATCCCGAGTGTCACCGGCAGAAACCGTGTTGTTTTAAAAAGAGTCCAACCATGTAAATTGTTTATAACTGTGAAATATTCAGAAATAAATATTAGGCATCCTCATCACTTTATGTTCTCCACTTTTCAGCTGTCTAAATGAAGATTTATTAAATTCCTTTACAATGCTGGAAACGCCATTCGTGACAATGATTTTATTTCATGTACTGTGTATCAAACATAAGTATATCAAAAATATCTTTAGATGCTCAATGTACTTTAAAATATTTTGGCATATGCCTTTAATCTATAACGTTAGCATGCATCCAAAACACTAAATGCATTGAATTAGAATGCCTTGCGTTGCCCATTACTTTGTTTACATATACCCTGGACATAGACGAAAGTAAGCAAAAGCTGAATTCGTTTATGATGGTGAAGAGCAGCATCCTACAAATAGACAGGGACTATATGGATGTGTTCCATCTGACACATCTCAATTAACACATAATTATGGTAGGGTATTGCTATCTGAACCCACCTCACGTGTTCCTGATCATGATTGCACTCTGCAAATTAGGAAATTTGCCCAGTGGTAATAAAACAGTGAATGTGGCGATAAAGCAAGGTTATATACTGTTATTGAGTTACATGTTAACTTCAGGCAACTGCACCGGCAAATTTATTTTTCCCCCACAAATTTTTCCAGGACAAAAAAGGCTTTTAAATATATGCCTAACTCTACCTCTACTTTTAGCTGCAAGGCCACAACTTGATTTTTACAAGGGATCTCCCGACAACTAAATTGTACCCACTCGAAAAAAAGGACAAGTATTTTGCGAATTCATAGATTTCAAGACAACCTCTCAGTTTCTTGCATGGATGGATGTGATAAGACTGTCTCTTGCATGGATGAAAATGGTCAGTGAGATAATCGTTTGTTTTTTTTGTGTGTGTGTGTGTTTTTGTCGAGAGAAGAATTATTTCTTGGTCAATATCATGAGTGACAAATGACGGAAGGTTTTACAAATTAGGGTTCTAGTAGATGGGAGGGGATTCTGGTCTTTTATACCTTATTTGGTGTCGAGACTGCAACTTGCTATGCTGTCCTAAGATAAAATAGAATGAAAACGTGTGTAAAAGAGTGTCTGTGATTTAATATTGTCTCCTTTTTGAACCCACCCTAACATGGTCTTGCATGGCAGGTATTTTAAAAATCAGGTAGGGTCACCAAGAACATGAGCTTTTCAGGACAATACAAACATTAAGTGCTGGTGGCTTCCAATAGTTTCATGATATAAAAACAAACACACTCTGACTACATGAAAATTTATAAATCGGGTTTGAATAAGAAAAAAGAATTCAAACTGCTTATTTTATAGTCACCATTCTTATCTGTTGATTGCCATGCCAGCTGTAGGTGCGAAAGTGCCTGCCTGAAAAATAATTTATACTCCCGCTGCCACCATTTGACAAAAGAAATTGATGACAGTTTGCATAATCAACTTGGTGCACTGTAGTTGCTACGCACCGTGGATGTAGCAAGGAAGGCTGTTGGGCTGAGGCTTATGAATATCCACGTTGTTAAATACAGTTTCCTTCAAAAGGTTGATAAATAAACATAATACATTATAAAGAGGCTATTCACATCATGTTGAATGGTCTGGGTTGCTTTATTTTGCAGTACAAAGGATGTCCTTCAGACTGTGGTTATGGCATATCAAATTCTCAGTTGTGTTTTATCCACCAGCTACCAGTTGATATAGTATGACATTACTACTAAGTCAATTTCTTCTGATTGTTGATGGCTTTCTACTGCCTTATGACTTTTCTAGTCAGCAACTACTTTCCAGAGCCTACAATTAAATTCGTTTTATTCAAAGCACATTAAATTAGTAATGAAAATGCATGCCACAGCAAGAGAAATGTGAAACTTGTCTCAGACAAGTTAAAATGTGGACGGAGAGATAAAACAGGCAACCAATTCTTAAGTAGCTAAGGCCTGTGCAGGGAAAATCCTTATTAGACTTTGCCTTTATTGAGTTGCCAGGGTTGATGCGATATATTTGTCCACTTTTTAATGCGTTCATTTGTTTTTGCGCAACAACAATCAGACATACCAGTTTGCAAAAGGCACATTCTCTGCGGTCATCTTCATCACAGCTATTTCTGATTGTTTTCCTATCATTCAGAGAGTGGGTTTTGCTGAATTGCATCTGTTTCCTGTTGCTTTTCACAGATATTGAGCCATAACTGGATAATCCTTGCATTTCCCAGGTTTATTCCTGCTTTTGGCTACATCGCTATCTGCTTGCTTTTGGTCATGATTAGAGAATCTTTCCCTTTAAAGATATACATGTATGCAATAAATCAAAAACCTAAAGTAGTGGGCTCCCTCTACATTGCACACCCATTGAGCACAAAATATTTTCCTTTGCAAGCATATGTTTGTTGTTTGTAAAATGCGAGAACGCAATAGATATGTCAATTTTTATACGTATTTTAGTATCTCTAGTTGATGACGTCCTTTTGAGACGGTTGGGGTACTATAGAGACAGGATAAGAAAAACAGGGTCATGCAATTTCTCTAAGTTTTCAGTAAGAGTAAGTCCTAATTGAGCCCAAGCCAAGCTTAATTAAACCTGGTGAAGCTAGTGTTTATGGCCGTCAAGGAAGTAGCCTGGCAGATTTGAAGAAGAGACAGACGCACACATTGTTAGCCTGACACTGGCCCGACACGGACAAAAGCACTGTCTAGCAGTCGATTGTAGCCAGTAAGCTGGGATCGGGTGAATGCAAATGCATACGACCAGGATCACTTCATCAGGCTGACAAAGCCGGCAAGTATAGTCACAAAGCACGACACATGTAAAGCGTTTATTAGTTTATTACATATTCCATGCTATTTTAATCAATCATTGAATCTATTGGCAATGATATTTAACATCCTTCTTCGATCAAATGGGCCTAGTAAACAGGTAATGCAGGCAACATTATTCCAATGTTCAAAAGCTTTATTTTGTACAGCTTACAAAAAATGCAGACATACTAAAATCCTTTTTATAAATATTGTTATGGAGTGACATCGATATTAATCACTGTCCAGCAAAAGTAAATGTTTAATCGGGACAAGTAAATTTTTCAGGGTAGAATAAATTTAACCCAGCACTTGAAACTGGATAACAATGCACCGGGTAAGTGGTCAGAAAAGCTAATGTTGAAAGGGCATACATCGTTAATTAAACAATCATTCATATACCCAACTTTGTTGTATATTTTTGAACATTTTCTTCACGCATTTCCAAAGCTGGATCTTTATCTCCTTGTTCTAATATACCATAAGAAGATACCATAACTAAGATCACTCCAGGTCTTGCCTCCTGGTCAGACATTTCAACCCCATTTAGTTTGACTATTTGCTTATTTTAGTAGGACATAATTGTCTTGACATTGATGACCTTGGAGGACACTATCTAGCATAATGGCCATGTGCATTGCAGTTGAAAAACATATGTTTGTCTGTAGGCAGTATAGTAGGCGTTTTATTACTTTCCTGCTCAAGAGTACCTTGCACTCTTGCATGTGATTGATCCCGTTTTGTATCAAAAGGCAAATAAGTAGCCACATCACCCATTTTCTCAGTGGATGTATTTGAATCTGGCAGTGATGCTTTCACAAGAATCTTCCTTGGATTTTATCTAAAAGGGTTCTGTACGAATCCAAAAGCCAGGATTTTAAGCGATGGAGTTCGGCTATGAAGCCGAGTTGCTTAATCAAAGCTTCAAAAGTATTATCAAAGGTAACCTGTTTGACCCTATTTTGTTCATGTCAAAAACTTATGAATTTCATGAAAGAAATTTGAACACTCTTACATGCCCCGGGCATAGTTGAATGTTTTATTCGCGGTTTGCTAAGCTGGTCTGTCATTTCTCTGTGTCAAATCTGGGCCACCTGTTTCATCCTTTCCGGCTCCTGGGCATAACTTTCGCAGTGATTATTGCATTCCCGAACAACTTCAGTGCAATTAGTCTCAGTTGGAAGGGCAACACGGATCTATTTACTCATGTGAGCCAGCATAAGTTTACCTGTAATTTGGGTAGCCATACAAACTTGTAACTAATTGTTTGTTATTGGGCCTGTACATCCACCCTTCGATTAACGCATTCCTCGCCCTGAACTTGTGCATATACATCTGAGCTGGACATCTTACTGAGGAAAGTTGTCCCATATTTAATATGGAATGGGTGGGGTAACTGCAACTAACTACTGCTAAGAGTTTGGCGTAAGTTGACCGTCCAGACTCTTATTTTTAATGAAGACCTTATTTTTTGCTAAACAATGTGTGCTACGGTCATTAGCTCTTCCGCAACAGCTAAGTTGATATAAATTTTTGCCATTTTTCAGTGTACAATATCAGCCACATTAATTATTACAAGTTCTGTGAACTGAATAAAAAAAAAGCAGATCGTGAAATGTTGAAATACATGGAGCCACTGACACACAACTCTGGTTCCCATTAAAAATGTGGCAACTGTATATTTTTTTCAGTAAATGAAATGAAGAAAAAAATGAAAAGTGAATATGTATCAGTTGAGTTCTTCCCTGTGGGGAAAACTAAAGCTGTATGTACGCTTACTAAAGGAATCCACTGAAAAAGCACTGAATAACAACGATAATACATAAGTGCTAGCATTAATGACTATACATACGTAAAGCTAATTGAAGAAGAAGCAACACCAGTCACAACAGAGAAGGTTATCAACATCTAAATTGCTCAGAATAAAAGCTGGTGTTAAGATACACTTAACTATTCTGTTGCATGACAGATCATGGGCTTGCATATGAAACGTTTTCAAAAATGAAATAAACTTAGATAAAAAAGCTCCAAACATCCAAATTAATGTTTCAGAATGCTGATGCATTTACGGGATTCCCATCAGGTTATGAATAATCCAAGGTAATGTTAATTAATGCTAGGGACTGGGTAAACAGATTTTCATATCATTCAAAGGGATTTGAAAATAATATTAAGGAGTTTTGGGTGTAAGGGCCTTTAAATATTACTTTTACATTTTACTTGTGAATACTCGTGTCATTAAAAAGAATCCAAAAGTAATGTAAGGTCACACTGGTAAACAAGATGGTGACACGAAAAGGATGTAAACAAGTTTATGCATGTGTGTAAACATTTAATACACAAACTGTCTTTGAACATTTGCATGAAATGTCCAGATATCTTCTTCTTAAAACCAAATCCTCCAATTGCAATATTAAGTATACATGTATGGAGAAATATTCTGCACGTCTATTCTCCCCATATGCACACTAATATAAGATTGACTGACATATACGCATTGTGCAATTCATCCTATCAACCATGCGCCCCTTTCCATTTTATTCTTATCTCTGTATATTTTCTGCACAGTCCTCTTTGTTGAGAAATAAGTTAAAGTGGTGTAATTTTTCATACGACCTCAAAATTGTGTAAACTTGAAGAGCCACATCAGCAGGCTTGTGAAAGCAAATGTAAGATAGTACACCAGTAAATTAAGCATGAAGTTTAACCTCCTCTCCAGATTTGTCATTCAGCTTGCAGCCATGTCCTTTCAACCACATAGTATATGTGTAACTGCATATCAGTCTATGTTAAAGTCTGTGTTGACTCAGCAGCTCACCAGGTTAGAATGCTTGTTTCGTGTGATTAGCATTGATTGAATGTTCGCATAATGAATATATTTTTTTAAGATGTAGTTTTCCGTTTGACGTAAGGGATATGAATATTTTAAATCATACTGTAAGAGAAGTACTGCATATTGCAATACAACTGACCATGAATGTTGAACGATATCAAAAAAGGCAATGTATTCATTCTCATCACTACATATGACCTTTTAGACTGTTATAACGCGAGACATCTTCAAAGCCTCTGAACAAACACAGCTGTGTTTAAAGGGCTGTTTGCTAATCACCTGTTGGTACCTGCCCATTGTAATTTCTTCATTCTGCCTTCTCTCGTCAATACTTTTGAACAGCTGAATCCAATTATCAATTGGGTATCACTTTGGTGTTAGCATTACTATGAAAGAACCTACTGACTAATGAGGATATACATACTGCTTCATGAAGAGCCAGTATTTCAGGTGCAGCAAAATCTGTTGCAACTCTTTTGATGTGCTTTCTTTTCCAGAGGAATGAAGAGAATATTGGTTGTCACTGCCTTTTAGAAATATCAAATGTGTCCCGGATACCACCATTAGGCAACTTGCCATGTTGTAGATCAGCAAAGCCAACAAGGTTGAGGTCACTGTTGTTGCCCAGGCAAATTTATACAAGAGTTGCAGATTCTGTTTTCATGTGCCTCACTACCTTCTTGGTCCTTTTGAAAAGTTCAACCATTGCTTTTTGCATGTTCACAACTGTCATTGCTAACGTTTGGTCTTGTCTTGTTACATTGCAACGAAATATGGTCAATCTTCAAGCGTAAAACATCCTTCTCCTGACCACTCAACTCGGTACCTAAGTCAAGTCTTTTAATCAAACTGATGTTAATTTGTTGCTGGTTGTCAAGATGATTACGTTGATTCAGGGAAATATTGAGTTTGTTAAGAGAGAGGCCTTTATACGTGAGAGCTTTTGTCTTTTCCTTTTCCACTTAAAATGTAGTGCACATTCGTGTTATTGCAATTTTTTTCAAACAATGTGGTGCCTACCCAGGCACAATCATCTACAGGGACATGCCAGTCCGTTTCTGACTTGAATATTTAAGTATAGACCTTCATGTTACCCTTGATGATGATCCACTGTGAAGGCCAGACTAGGACAGTACATGCGACGTTGAGAGCATTTCCAATGTCACTGGTCATCATCATCATCAACATCATCATCGTCATCATCATCATCATCATCATCATCATCATCATCATCATCATCACCACCACCACCACCATCATCATCATCATCATCATCATCATCACCACCACCATCATCATCATCATCTGCGCAAAATCCCAGCATGGTTTTCTTGTTTCAGTTTACAAAATATTTTGGTAAAGCCATAGTCGTTCATGTACCAAAGTACTTAGTTGCATCGGGACCCGTCTTGACATCCCAAGTGCTTAATAAATTCAATCGGCGGTGCTGTAATCTTTTGCTATTTGAATATTAACTTCTGTTTAGCTTTGTCATTTTTAGAGTCAACAATGATCACTCAGATAAGACTGAAACCTGGTGGGAAAGTTGTTAACTGGGTGGTATACGTGTGGATACCTACATTTTAAATACATTTTTATTTTGGACAATCATCGGTTAATGTATACATTCCTTTTGATTCTTATGCAAGCCAAGGCAGATTTAAATGGTGATTCACATTTCAACAACTGTAAAACAGTTTCTCAGTGATGAGATACCTTTGGCAAGTCTGTCTGAAGTCTGTACACGTGGTTATTCTCAACTGACTTTTGCGTTTCAAATGAATTACTTTGTTCATTTTTTGAATTTTTTTTTGGAGATAATCTTTTTCCAAAAACGCCTGGTTAATTATTTTAAAGTTACACAGGGGGTCAGTTAAAGGAACATAGACCTGAATTTGTTCAATAGTTGATGCATTTTTTTTTATTATTTTTCATTTTATTCTTATTTTTAAGTATTAAACATATTTTTGCTTTTTAATAACCGAGACCAATGTGTGAATTGGTGAGAAAGCTCCCCAGTTCCATCTTTATACTGAGTACCATTCAGAGAAATTTGTTCAAATTGTGTAGATATGTGAAGTATTTATGACAAACGAGGATACCATTCAGTGACAAACATAATAGCATACACTGTAAAATCTCCAGTTAATCTCAGTTCCCTTTGGAAGCGCCAAAAAACGTATTCCTTTGTCGAGCCATAGGTAACTTTATTTTAAAAACGCAATGTAGAACAAAACCTCTCACATCAAAAGACAAGGTATTTTTCCTGTTTTCGTGATTTTGATATTGTTTGTCGTGTCTATACACCGAGTCAAACTTTTTCCTTATTCTCTCTTCTTGTTTACATTCTGTTATGTTCAGATTTTCTGCTGTACTCTACAGACTTCACACTGCACAAAAGTACAGGTAATCATGCAAATATGACTCCATGACACATTTTGCTGTTCGTACATTTGAACATTTAAGATTCCCAGTTTAATAGCCATAAGACGGGCAATGAACAATTTTTCCACAAACAATTAAAAAAAGTGAGAACAACACAGTCTGCACTTCCTTGCTATCTCATCGTGTATGGCATTCTGGCCTGTTTTGTCCATTGTGCATTGCAATGGAATGACGTATGTGACCTAAACCTATTTGATTGTGAAATTTGTAACTTTTTTGCTGTTTCAAACAACCCCATATCGTATGCTGGCAAATAGCTGATTACGTCTGAAAGGAATCTATTCAACGAAGATGTGTAGTACTGGGCTAGAGAAGAGTAACACGTCAACATAAATATACCAACATTCAGTCTGCTTTATGTGATGGCATTTTAACCTGTGCAGTCGGCTCATGGGCAAGGAGGAATATACTGGTCTTTGCACTTAATAATACGCCTCTCATGTCAATGTTATATTTCGAAGTTTTTAGCTGATCCATTTGACAATGCATTCACAAGGCATTGTCCCTCAACGTTCTCAACACAGGTTTACCGAACTTATATGTTTTTGATAACGAAAATGGGACCACCTATAACTATCGGGTAAGCAGAGTTTTTAATAATAATAATAATAATAATAATAATAATAATAATAATAATAATAATAACAATAACAATAACAATAACAATAACAATAACAATAACAATAATAATAGTAATAATAATAATAATTATAATAATAATAATAATAATAATAATAATAATAATAATAATAATAATAATAATAATAATAATAATAATAGCAAACATTGTGACTATATACACTGAAATAATAACCCCAGTCTTTCAACATTAAACACAAATATTTAGTTCCCTGCTCTCTTGAATAGGTCCAAAAAGATTACTAGATCAATATTAAATACAGATATAGTTGAATCCGATTTTTTCTAAAGGTATGAAAATGAGAAAAAAGCCACTTGTCGTGCATTTTGCAATAAAAAATTTACATTGCTTTTGTTTTTTAGCTGCAGACCTCCCATTTGCATCATAGAAAAGAAAAGAATATCCAGTTATTCTTTAATGTATTTTATCTTGCCTTCAAAATCATCATCGTATGGGCATTCAAACACTATGTGAATGCCTCAATGGTGAGTCATACCTAGCAAATCCACCACGTGCTACTGTGTTCATTGCAAGAGATACAATAGTTCACAGACTTTTGTGAATAATGATTTCAGTTGAACCATATTTGAAGAACACCTTCCTCCATTCAGTTCCTAGGTATATAGTACAGACCTATATATTTTAGATTGATTACGAAACAGACCAAGTCTATAGAATCACTTCTCCATGATACAAATGTTAACATATACTATACTCTCTTTCCTAATTGTGAAGTAGAAAAAACCGAATGACTCACAGAAAACCAATGTGTAGAGTCAGAGTAGCTGAAAATTCATCCACTTAATTCCCAGCCCAAGACTTGAACCTATGCCGGAAAAGTAAAGTGCTAGCTTGTTAACACTCTGCACGCATGTACCCTTACCATTGGTGTTGAAAGCTGAATGATGATGCTTTAGTAAATCTCGAATTTGTGATTTTTATGTATTTTACTTATAGTAATGTTCCAGATTCACAAATGTCACAAAAAGGACAATAACCTACTCTCTTCTTGTCTGTCAGCTCAGCTGACTGACAAATCAAGCACTCGAAAACTTGGCAGACCTGCCGTGTTTTGGTTTGGTTTTTACCACTTTCTAAGTGGTAAGCTATGTAAAAAAAAAACAAACAAACTAACAAAAAAAAAGAAAAACATAACGTTTGTAACTAATGCAGAATATTTGTAAGGTTGAGAGGACAGTTGCCTCTTATGGGTGACTGCCTGTCTCAAGTCAGGAGTTTTTTTTCCCTTCACATTGCTTTAGAAAGCTTAATCATTACATTTGGTAATTCCTGAGCCTCTGCCTTTTGCTGTGTATAACTGAACTGTCGTTGCTGTGTTACAATTTGTGAATTTTTTTATTTGTTTATAATGTGAAAATGGCAGACATACCTTCCTGGTGCATCTGCGTTTGAGTTTTAAGTTTCATCATGCCCCTGGTCATTCGTAACACATAAGTAAGCAGCTTAATGCTGTATAAGGAGGCCCATCAAATATTACCAAGGTTTGAGCAGAAGACCCCTTCACTCGCGTGTGCTGCAGCGTATGGATTTAGAACTAGTGATGAATATTATAAAGCAGCGCACGATTTCTTTGTGTTGGAGCATTGTGAAAACTAATATAACAGTACGCCATCTCTGTGTTTTCTTTCAAGGTATCTAAACGAGTTCTTTATTTGATTTCGAGCTTTAATTTAGATGCTGGTCGCTCCGGGTGACTCGCTTTTGCTGATGCCTTCCGACCCCAATGCCTTGTAGTCCTGCAGATGTGCTCGAGGCTGGGGCTGCTGATAGTCACTATTTCCCTATTTTAAAGAAAAAGCAAAGAAAGGAATATCTCGTGGTAAGGCTGCTTTCCAGTTTTGTCTGAGCTCTTTGCTCGGACGGTCTGGTCAGGGGTTTCGCCGAGAGATATCTCTTCTCATATACTCATATGACTGTGTATTTATGTATTCTCTTTATATGTACTACTGCTTATAAGTTGACACGATTTTACGTGTTTAGCTTGGTGTATCAGTTTATCTTCTATTTCCATGTAGTTCTGTATACTTTTATACCGCGTTTGCTGGGGTCAGATACCGATAAACTTCCATTATAACAATTGTGATGTGCCGACATTAATTCCCATGATTGGCCGATGTGCCAAATCAGTATTTCAGCGAAACACGCTCGTCATCATTTGCTCTCTACTCCGGTCACCGGCCATAAGATGGAAATTTTCTCTCATTTCACATGGCACGTCAGTACGGAAAGTACAAGCTGTGGTGATGTGTATTCCGGGTGAGCCATTGGTAAACTGGCAGTTTTTGAGAATTAATTTAATATGAGTTTCATATTATCTTTTCTGCAAAGACCAGTGCATGTCTTCAAATGACGTGTGGCCTTCATTTGCCAGTGGGCAGGTTTGCAGATCCCAAACCCCTAGAAAAAGAGCAAAACAATAACAAAAAAAAAAAAAAACACACAAAAAAAACACAAAACAAAACAAAAACAAAAAAAAAAAAAAAAAAAAAAAACAAAAAAAAAAACACACACACACAAAAGAAAAAAAAATTATAGTCATTTTCTCAAATGTATTCAATCCATGACCTTGAAAAAATAATCAAGCTTAGCAATATTATGCAATATCACACTTTCACATGATATACATTTGTGGTACATTTGGCATCCATCGCCTTAATATTGATTAGCACATTGAAGTAAATGTCCTTTTCTTAAGTGCTTAATGACCTTGAAAAATAGGACAATTATTGGACAGGTCTGGTGACCTTACAAACATAAGTCAAGGTTACTGATCTTACGTAACGTTAGCATATAACATGATCTATTTTTCCTATAAATTTAACATGTCTAATTCCGTTTTTTTCCGAGATATGGAATTGTGTATCTTTCAAGGTATTTAAACTAATAATTCCCGTCAAGTTATAGGTGGCGTCACTAGCGTCATGATCAAGAGAGATTTTGACATCTTTTACCATCTCACTAAATTTTATGAAGATAATTATATAAAATTAACGATGCTGGACTGGTCACAACATTTTCATATTTTGACCCGTATATTATATAATACTATAGGTGGCGCCACCAACAATGACATCCGCACATCAGCTTAACTCGGATTTTTAAAAAAAGGTTTGATTAAACTATGCGCCGCCCCCCCCTTCCCGCCAGCTTTCCACACATGAACTGTTTGGTCAGATCAGATAATTGCTTTTCATATTGCTGGAAAAACATAAACTTTGAGAAACGCCAAATTCCATAATTATTGGGTTAAGATGGCTCCAAAAGTAGGTCACCAAGTACAGTTTTATGTACAATGCAAGTGCAATTTTGATCTGTATTGAAAGATATAAGGGCCAAAATTCCATTACGCCTTGTGGTAAATTCTGTTATGCCTGTTCTTATATTCTATTGTGCCTGATGCTATAATCTATTGTGCCTAATGTTATATTCTGTTGTTCCTGATGGTATATTTTACTTTGCGTCATTCAATATGCAATTTGCCTTAATACTTTCTAAATTTTGAATTTCATATATAATATCCTTGACGCCATGTTCTGTTATATATTATGTTGTCTTGCATTATTCTTGTTGCTACATATCATTTTTATTGATTTGGAATTGCCTTAAAATATAATATCAACTATTTTTATCAAGCGAAATTAAATTTTTAAAAATCCATAAAAGCATTTACAACAAGGCAAAATGAAACGTATCCCGAGGAACGATAGAATGTACAATCTACCAAAAGGCACGATAGCACAAGGCAAAATAGCATTTGCAACAAGGCAAAATGAAAAGTATCCCCAGGAGCGATAGAATGTACAATCTACCAAAAAGCAAAACAACACACTGCAAAATACAATGTAACTTCAAATATCAAGCGCAATGACATCTCACATTTGACATTGAGTATAAGGCGCCAAGCAGAACGTTGTGAAGCAGGATGACATTTACCACATTGCGCAATACCGCGCAGATGTGGCCACAGAATATTTTTCCACAGACAATTATAAAGATCATTGCAAAGATCAAGTTGCAGTCTTAAATTTTGCCACCGGGTGGCGACCAGACAATGACTGCCCCATGGTTCAACTATGAATCTATGTGTGGAGTTTTGTACACTTAATTATTTGAGCAAGCATAGGGCTTTTTTATATAGGCAGTGACACTACCGGACCAGACCCATTTTTAGTGATTATCATTCATGAACCTCCATCCTAATATTTATCTACATTCACACTGTACAGAAACAATGTAGCATCATGGACATCACTTATCATCAAGTCCAGGGGCGGATCCAGACTTTCTAAAAGGGGGAAGGGTTGAATTGCGAGTACCGAAGGCACGAAAGTGACAGTGAGGGCGGGTGATGGCTCCCGCAAGTTTCTGAAATACTGATAATCTTTGACGCGTTTTCCTTGCATTTGAGACCCTACATTTTCACATAGACAATTTGATATCTGAGACACAGAAACTTCGCCACATTGGCCATTCCCATTAGCTTTCATATTTCCTTTCAGGATATTGCAGACAAGTCCCATACATTTTACAGGATGGCATAGCAAGGAAAGTATATATGAAATTCAGAATTTTAAAGTATTAAGGGGAAATGAATATTGAATGACGCAAAATAGAATATACCACCAGGAACAACAAAAACAGCATCAGACAGAACAGAATATAGCATCAGGCGCATTAGAATATAAAACCCGGCACAATATAATTTACCATAGGGCGGAATGTAATTTTGGCCCTAATATCGTTCCATAGATCTGGAGGCTCAATTCTCTCTGTCTTTGATGTCCAAGCGACACCCAGCTATTACATATTGTTAGTAACAATTCTGATTATTTTCTGTGCTGAACACCCTTGTGGATTTGCGGAGGGCTTATGTTTGTTTGGCTGTCGTGGTCCGAAGTATATTGGCCACTTCTACTGGGTGTGATGGTGTTGGGTTGGGGAGGGGGATTTCTGGCTTTGTACGGGATATAAAGAGACAGCTAAGATTAAGTATATTGATATCTGCGTTCCTGCTCAGATCTTGTGTCAATCTGAAGTAGCGGTCAAGTCTGCCACACACCTCGATGATTTGAGAAATTATTCACTTGACTGCGTCTGCAGTCGGTGCTAGTTAAACCCACATATATATATATATACAGATGTATACTTTTCTTCCCTATACATTTTTTTTGGAAAAAAGTGAGGCAGACGACAATTACCATCCTGGCGCTTTTGGGGCGATTTGGGCAGGACAGAATTAACTAGAATTCCTCTCATGATATAATACAGAACTCATCCCCTTCCCGCAAAATAAAAAAGAAGAAAAGCAAAAATGGGCGGCTGGAAGATTTCGCATCACTATGTTAAGTGGGTGCTCACATACAATGGCAACGAAACAGAGTACAGTCCAGACTAAACTTAAAATGTGTATTCTTATCGCATAGACCTACACTTGGCATATTTTGGCCAGAAAGTGACAATTCGAAACATAACGTGTCGATTTTGTATCCCTACCAATAGCAATGCATGACCTACAGGCTAAAGTTCGCCCCTAGCAGTAGTGTTACCTGTCATGACATCGTAATTTGGATTAAGTTATTTTCTCTTGATCCATTTATTGTAAAATCCTAATCATCGTATGGTGCATTCCAGAAGAGATGCATACCCGTCCCTGTAGCTTATAAATAAACCCTTCTTACCCGAAAGGTTTGAAATACTCAGCTGCTAATTTTTTGTGCTTGAACTATACGCATGCAGAAGAAATTTAGAAGTGTCCGGTTTGAGGAAGATATACTCCATTTATCCGTGCCCCAAAGTAGCCCTTTAACTCTTTCTTCACCAGTTTCAATCAACGCAACGTGCCTGACCGGACATAACGGTACTAGATATATATTCTCTATAAGGTGACTTTGATTGAAGTACCAGCATACCTATAGTTGCAGAGACCGTGACAATGGCCTAAGGCAACAGATTTCCCTGCACAATTTGTACGCAATGTACTCAAAGCTCATCGAAAAAAAAGGGGGACTGACTCAGTCAAAACTTGAATCTGGAAAAGTACAATGGAGTCTGGTGTCTCCTCTGTGTGGAATAGAAACTATGTTTTGGATTGGGAAAGTGTCTGGAGCTGTGCCCCAGCCTCAATGGATATCAAACATGGGAATTTATTTCTAAATAAAAAAAAAAATCTCTTTATTCTTTCTTACATTCATAAAATCAGGTTTCAGGCTACATGGACTGCTGTTTTCCTTAGATGTAAGCAATCCCCACCTGGAATAGTAACTACCTCGTCCAGTGCCACATTTTGGACCTGAGTCAACAGCTTTCCCCGACGCACTTTGGACGCTTTGCCTCAAAAGGGTGCTGAAAAAAGTTGTGGATTTAGGCAAGGAGCTGCTCCTTAGAGAGACATGTACGGGTAGCAGGCCCGATATATGTTGAGTAGTTAACCGCGGAAGACCTTTTAACTTATTTGGACTGCTGCAGCCTATGTCAAATTCTTACAGAGGAACGTGTCCACTAGTGACAATAGTAATTCCATATGTATATAGGTTATACAGTGACAGGTTAGCTTATGGAGAGTAAAGAGAACGGAGTGTGGAATAGGGCAATGACTACTAGGGAGAGGTTCTGGGCAAAAAGACACAAATAGAATAGAACTTTATATTCTACGTAACTGTGAGCATGCTGCTACTTGAATGAAATGTCTTTTTACCCCCCCCCCAAAAAAAAAGAAAGGAAAAAGAAATCCATGGATGTAGCACCCTGATTGTCATAAAGAGCAGTTCGCTTCATGTAGTTTTACTTGAGTTGCAGTTCGAACTGAAAGAGTTCATAGAACAGAGAGACAACACACACATACATAGTTACTCTGCGAGATCACAATTTAAACAACCCTTTACATTATTTCATCAATGTCTGGATACGTTAACGGAGGACAGAGAAAGGGTTGTATTTGTCTTTCAGTCTATGCCTGTGTTAGCTCTGTAACAGCTCAGTGTTTCAATCCAAGTACAGCAACGGATCTAAGAATGCAGTTTGGATTCTTACCCTAGTGCTTGTATGGGGGTCAAGTCGATTTGTGATACCTCTGTATGGTATCAAACATTCTGAAAATGAAGGTTTTAATGCAATATGCTACGATGCGTTGAGTTTTGGTTCTTATTCGTTTAGTGTCTGTGTGAAGGGAAACGAGACATTCACTCAGTGCAAGGTTTTGTTTGATGCAATTTTCCTTTTGCCCCATGCGCCATCGTACGGCAGGCAACAAAATTATAATTTGATAGTCTTGATGGTGCTGCTGCATCTGCTGCTTCTCTTGATTATGATGTTGATGATGAAAGTGGTAAACAAGAATGACAATAATATAACATCTTCGTACTCGATAGCCTTCTCAGCAAAATGCTGTTCTTTCACAGACTCTGGTAGATCGTAGCCCAATAATCCTCGCCTCATTGCAGGGGGAAACCAGAGAACCCGAAGGAGACCTTCCGAACAGGTTTGCGGATGCCTTGTCACATGTGACCACCGTCCACCATTTCATTGCCGCCGGCCCTTCAAATACCTAAACTCTGCTTGCTTTTTAATCTCTGTCCTCTTAGGCCAGTTGTCTTTATTATTCTCCTTTTTTATTTCTTCTGCACATTGCCCGCTGTTCAGAAAGGCTACATGCTCCACCATTTCTTTGAATAAAAATCTATTATAGAAACGTTCAGATTTAAAATCGATTTGTTCAATCTTCGTTTGGATTAACCTTATCACAGTTTGGTTCATGTCTTTGATGAAAGTTTTTGATGTTTAATATCCACATTCTCTGAAAACACTAAACACGAAAGGCAAAAATCCCCCCATGTATATGTATGTATGTATGTATGTATGTATGTATGTATGTATGTATGTATGTATGTATGTATGTATGTATGTATGTATGTATGTATGTATGTATGTATGTATGTATGTATCGATACCTTAAGGCACATAACAACAGACCAAATAGACCAAATTTCGCGTTTGGACCTCAGTCAAACAACAAGAACTTCGAACTTAATAAAGTATATCACTGTCTTGAATTGAAATTATCTGTAAATATAAGAAAAGCCAAATAAATGCTTTTCTGTTTTCCTCAACGTAGGGTAGACGTGAATATAAATCTAAAAATAAAAGACACACAATTAGAGAGAACAAGTCATTTTGATTTTTCTTAGGGCTGATAATCAACGATAAATTAAATTGGAATGCCCATACATAAATAAGTTTGCTAATAAAACTGCTCGCACGATAGGAATAATTAAAAGGCTACATCATATGTTTCCTAGAAATACGCTACTTTAAAGTTACAATTCCAGTTCCAATTTACAGTTTCTGCCACATATTAATTGCTCTATACTGGCTTGCGGTTATTCCTATAATCGCATATATAAACTTCAGAAATCAGGTATTTGTTCAATATGTTCTACTCATTATTATGAACATATTGAGCCTTTATTTAAAGACGTAAGGGTTTTAAAAGCGCCTGACTTGTTTAAACTTAAAGCTTTAAAATTCTACTACAGATATACTAAAAACGAATTACCTGGCTCCTCTGATAACATGTTTTTAGCTTTACCTGTTACTCACCCATATTCCACGAGATATTGCAGCATTCCTCCCTATGCCACCCCCCAGCTTCTATCCACCGAAAAGGGCATATGGCACTCTATCCCCAAATTACTTTCTGATACACCTTTACACATAACAGGACAAATTCACACACACACTCCTTCTCTAGGTTCTCTAGATGTGTTAAAACATATTATATATGAACCAATATTCTCAAATGTGCTCCATTGTTGATTGCTTTGTCTGTAATAACACTTCAGAATTATACCTGTAATCTTGTATATTAAGCCTGGAGTTCTTTGGCTTTGATTCTTTCTACAATGGACCAAACCTCTGTTGAAAATAACGGGTAACATACAAGTCAACTTTTACTAGGTCGCCCTTGCGGGTGTAGGGTCATCCTGACTACCATTTTTAAATGGTAATTCCATTCTCGCTATTATCTATCCTGTTTTTGTCATTTATTTTTTCGCGCAATTACCAAAATGTGTACAAGTTATTCATTTCTATGTCGAATAAAATGAATCTGAATGTGAATCTTAATTTAGTTTTCAATGTCATGTATACATGAATAAAATATTTCAGTTTATTCCTTTTTAACACAAGTGAAAATGAACCCTGGGAAATTATTCCAAACGTAATGTTTAAAATTTAGGCACATATTAAATTGTTAAATCTTTAAATATGACCATCCTTCTCTCTTATTTATTTCCGTTATGCAACAAGCAGATATCCTTTTTCAGTTGTCCTTGCCAAGGCATTTGCCGAGATGGATAGAAGAGGCACAGTCCCCTGTAGAACGTCAGCAAGTATCGTCTGCAAATACACAAATGTGAGTAATATTATACTACGAGATAGTAGCTCTTGTCATCATGATGATGTAAGTAATCAGTCGTCATGTGCCTGACACGCTGTATAAGAAAAAAGCAAGAAAAGAAAACCAAACAAAAAACCCTAGCCATCCATAGGTATGTAAGCTGTAAACTAAACCTGCAGCAATGCAGGCCCAACACACATTAAAAGAAATTAACGACAAACAAACAACAAATTAAAAAGTAAATCAGTGTCGTCATTCAGTGTCGTCATTCTTTTACGCCCCTGGTGTGGTGGTTAAGACTCCGTGTATTAGGAAAAGTGCCCTGCAGGGAAATAAATATGCCACGCCCCTTGTTCATCATTAGGCCATGTCATCAGTCCATTGGCCGAGCTTGTTTACTTTATTATACCATTGCTTTTCATGTCCCTTTTGGGAGGAAATGGTGGCTCTTAAAAGGATTTTTTTTTTGGTTGTGGTTGTTGTTGGAAGGCTGCATGCATCAATAGCAAGTGTGGCCACTATGCTTCTGTAAGCAGGCATGGATCAGCCTAGGCATGCTGCTTGTCAGCTTGGTGATCTCATCCTTTTTTCTTCTTCTGATATGGTGAGTAAGACTGTATTAGGAAAAATACACTACAGGGAAATTAATATGTCACCCCCCCCCCTTGTTCAACATAATTTAGGTGTTACAAGGATGTTTGGGAAAAGTTTGTTTACTTCATTACACCATTGCTTTTATCATCTATTTGGGGAGGAAGTGGTGGTTCCTCAAATAACCTTTTTGGTTGTCGTAGTTGTAGGCAGGCTGCTCGATCAATAGCGGTGGTGACCACCACGCTTCTTCTGCCGTTCCTCCTCTTGTTGTGACCACCACGCTTCTTCTGCCCTTCCTCTTCTTGTTGTCACCACCACGCTTCTTCTGCCCTTCCTCCTCTTGTTGTGACCACTACGCTTCTTCTGCCCTTCCTCCTCTTGTTCAAGATGCAAGTGGCATACACCATTTAAAAAACCTCTGGCTGAAGGGCCACGTTACGGAAATATTCCAATTCGATCAGACAAAATTGTCTGGGTGCAGCTGATATGCCGGGTAGTCCCATCAATATTTCTTATTTTTGGTATCTGTGGGACAATTCACACATTTGCACTATTCATCTTCTTGTCCTGTGAATTCGTCATTTCCAACACCAATTTCAGCACTGTTAACTTGTGGTGCATCTTGTGTAGCATCGTGGATCTGTTCACTTGGCAACTCTGAGTCAGAATATTTGGGCTCCCATAGATACCTCTGCAATCCAAGCATTACATTTATTTCCTCCATCCATCTGCTGAACCATGATATCATATAAATATCATTTTCATTTTCCGATCTTTTCTCTCCATCACGGTTCTTCACTCGTTTTTCTTCTTCTCTCAAAATGGCGCTCCTAGTATTTTTTGTTTTGTTTTGTATCTCTGCTACTGGAAAGCTTGTTGCCTGAGACGCTACATATAGTGTCCAGTCAACGTCACATGCCAATGTGGCAGATGGCTACAATGGCTGTTTCCCTGTAACAAAGATTTATTTACAAGTGAACAAGGGCTATATAATACATACAACGTGCTGTATCAGTGGGGCAAGATAAACAACAGAAGAGCAGAACGGTTGTACAATACTCCTTGTGATGAGGTTAGAATATCAAACGCTGTGCTCAATTGAACTTGTATTTAATTTGCAAATTACTATATCTATAATCACAATCTATGGATTATTATTCATCCAACCTGCATGGCTAATTATTTCAAATTTCTAATTTGACAAAGCAGGACTAAAATTACCTGAGGCATATCTTTCTCATAGGCGATGTTCCTGTCGCCCAACCATTTGCGTACATCCTCTTCCATGGATGAAGATTGATTTGGGAGCTTCTGTTTTTGGTGATCAAATATTTTAGAAAAAAGGCCGGTATTCATACATTTCAAACCCAACAATGACAGCAGAGAGATTCCAGAGTTACCAAAGCATCAACATTCATCTTCCAATACCAATGTGAAGAAACAAATTTCACTCCTGACTTGAGAGAGGCAGTCCCCAATAAAAGGCAACTGGTAGTTTAAGAATGATTACTTGTATTGTCCAATAAGTAAAAGTGCGGATCTTCCAACATGATACAATATAATCAACTGCATGTTGGACGTCCTAAGGTGTGTAAGCTGTCAAGCTTGAAGTTCTGTTTAAAAAAAATACTGTGCACAGTTGGCTGCAATGATACATGCAGATTAATGCCTAAATCAAAGCGTATTTAATAAATGATCAGTTTATCAGCTATGAATATGCTTGTGATTTCGGTTTCCTTTATTAATAGACTATAAACTGGTACGCCGGTAAGTGCCCCTTCAAGTGGTGATACTTTTGTTTTTAAACCCTCACCCCAATCCCACCTAAAGGGATGCCACTAAGGTCAAAGGTCCTTATAAAGGGAAGTTGCCGCAAAATATAACAGCTAACGTCCAGGAAAGCAAACAGGGACTTGTTTTGGATTTTTCTGGTTACTTTTTTTACATCTTTACGCGTTCTAAGGTCTTATAATGACCTCTTGTTTCATAATTGGAAATTCGGAATGCAAAGGAAATATGTCAGAAAACTCGGCGGCTTCTGCCGAGTTTTCTGACTTTGTTCCATCACTGCGTAATAATATTGGACACACAACATGCCCCACTGTTCATTGTTCCTTAATCATAAGTTATTTCCACTCTCCCTTCCAGTTGTCCATTCTTGATTTTTATTATGTTTAAACATACATATTTTTATTTCCTTTATTTTGATAACACTGTGGACCAAGATGAAACACTCTGATGATTAAAGAAGTTTAATAAATATGCATTGTGGTGCGATCTTGGCTCGAGATAATGCTTGTGTTTGTGTCGGATCAGTTGGGTCTTTTTTTAATTTGCTTTTCCTAGTTTAGAAGCTTATCATTGCGCCAGGAGGGTGATTTTGATACCTTGGACTACATTCCCGTTAGATAATTTTGCTAAGTGATCCTCAAAGACCTCGAATACATTTGACGCGTTCGCTGTACCAATAACAATTACATATACGCCTTCTCTACCTTTACATATTTCATGTGAGCATTCCCATACTTGCGACCTTAAACATATGTTATTCAATATCGTTTATATGAAATACAAGTAGCATAATCCTTTGGTGCTTAAAGAAATGTTTCACTGCTTGTTGCGTGTCTGTTCAAGGGGCATGCTGGATCAGCAGATACCGTGTAATTTGAAAATGAAGGATGGCATGCTTTTTTGTTCTTCTTTTAAAAATTATTTGTTATTTTACAGGGATTTAACTTGAATATCCCATAATAATTACACACACAAATGCTCAATAACCGGGAAGTGGAGTAAACTATGCTATATGTCTTAAGTGCCTGGAAGAAGTGTCACAAGAGCGAAGGTAGAAATTCTGTGTGGAGAATATTAAAAGTAAAGACGGTGTAAAATTAATATATGTACATATATAACGATTGCAAAATAGGATTCATGTAAAGGGATGCATTATCCGAATTGTTTCCTATAGGACAATAAACATTAGCTTTAAATGACCTGAAATGTTACTGCATTAAAATGTGTCTTTACGTGGAATACAGCCAGGGACAACATTATTTCGTCCAAGTAGATGACTTCTTGGCTCCAAATTGAAAGGGCAATGTCCTTTGAATCCAGAAATAAAGTCTATCCAGCCACGTGTGTATCGTGATTCTTCATATAGGCCACTCTTGACAGAGTACCAATATCTTTGGCAAATGTGCCTTTTTGTGCTTTCTGAACTGGAAACTACACGTGCATGACAAATATCTTAGTACATGTACCGCACATGTCTTTCAAATATGTAGGCATACTGAATATAAGCGTTTTTTACCCTATGAGGACAGGTGTCCAGAAAACAGGAAGCTGTATATTACTTGTGTGGACCAACGATTGGAAGGGGAAAACAAAAATTGGTAAAATCAGAATTGAGACGAATACCCGAGTTTGGTCCTTTGTATATTCTTTGTAAAGTCTCCAAGATCCAGTCCCATACAAATTCCGGAAACATGTAGGCATAATTTTCATGCAGTCAGTTACAGTACGGTAGAGACAGACGATTTTGCGGCAGTACAAAAAAACCTTGGCTGAAGACAGGTATTTTGGACTGACGCTGAAATTCACATATAGCAAATCCGTGTATGTTCGCTATTAAGAAGCACGTTTCTCTGATATGGATGGCATTGGTTAACTCGACATACAGGAACAAAGGAATGTTAATTCACAGCAGACTTAATTAAAATCGTATCGAACTGTTTAAAATTATATAGTGGTATGTATTGGCACAGCAAATTAGTTACAATGCATGCAATGAATTGTTTTCGATGAATATCGTCCGTGAGTTTTTAACCCGTACTTATAACTAATCATATTTTTATCATTTATTACAATCTTGTTCATGTATCTATTTAACTTAATATATCAGCCTCTTGCTTGACTTTAGAAGCCTTGTCCCAAACGGCCTGCATCTGAGCACCACACTTTCCGGCATATGATGTTGTGAGGACCAGCTGTTCTATCATGTTCGTAACATTCTATTTGCGTCGACGACTAGTAATCATAATCTAACAAACATAAACAAATCACTAGTAAGTAGTGTATTGTTTAATTACAGAAAGAGATATGTGTAACAGCATGAAATGGGGCCATGTGTGAGAAAAACATGTATACATGTCTTGAGTGGTTTATGGCCAATTATAAATAATTCACTGCCCCCAATATATATATATATATATATATATATATATATATATATATATATATATATATATATAATGGAATGGGTCCTACAGCCAGTGTGTGGATCATGCCCATTGTCTGCGAGACAATTACAATCCTCAAACTGGCCCGTGGGCAGTATAAGTGGTATATGTACTTGGGGGTACTGAAACGGGGGATGGAGACCGCCAAAAGCCTTTAAAACCTCGGGACGTCCTCCCATCAGTTGCCGTAGGTCGTCATCCCAGTTCCTGCTTATGATTTTATATAGTAAAGTGGTTTATCTCGTGGAGCCCAAAATAAGTTCCCTTAACTGATGAGTTTATGTAAGTATCACCACCAGTTATAAGGGAATTATGTATGGCCTTCCAGGAGCGTATTTTGAAGTGCCGCAGTCCGCCCGCTTTCACGCTGTGTGGCCACCCAATGCTCAAGTCCGGATCCCCTGGATCATATCATGGGAAACAAGTCATATAAATAGCAGAAAGTGCTTCCGTGTGTGAACCTATATATACACCCAAGTCTGGATCCCGCGGTTTTTTGTATCATGGAAACGAGTCGTTTGCTTTTTATTTTATTAACCTGACAAGGTATTAGTTGGAAAGAGTGATAATTTCCACCACAGACTACCGCATTTATGTAAGCTTTTCTCTGTATGTAAAGCAAGGAACAGATCTCACATGGATGATGTCAGTGGCTGCTTCATTGTCAACTGGTTTTTGTCGATTTCCTTGAAAAAAAAGGTTTCACACTCCATCATGTGGCAACGAATAATAAAAAGTCGATGATGATGATGAGCTGCTGCTGCTGATGATGATAATGATGATGACGACGACGACGACGACGACGATGATGATGATGATGATGATGATGATGATGATGATGATGATGATGATGATGATGATGATGATGATGATGATGATGATGATGATGATGATGATGATGATGATGATGATGATGATGGGAATTTAAATCAGCTGAGCTGTTTTTCATTCGGGCCAGTAAATATTGTATATATGTTGCATAGCTTTAACCACTGACATATAAAAATATAAAGTGGAACTCAAAATCAAGATGTTAAAACACACTCAGAAAATACACGGTGCAATGCATGACCTACACTCTAAAATAAACATCTCAAAGTACAGTAAAACACAAGAACCAAAAGCATTAAAATACACGCAAAAGGTGCACGACTGGCTTGTTAAATCAGTATTAATTGAAACACATGTAAGTTGTATACAGTTTCAGAAAGCAAAAGGAAAAGACTCAAGAGTTGATAAATGAATTTACCTGGGATAAAAAAAAATTGCAAAAGTAAAAAATTAAGTAACTTATCAAAGCATCGAAAGCAGCAGACTGAATATCCTAAATTATTAAGTTCAATGCAGTTCTTAACTTTATTCATGGGTTAAGCGACTGCTGGCACAGAACAGTTAAAAATGGACACAAGTTTCCTCCTAAGAAGTAACCAGACTTGACTGGTATAAAGGGGTCACTTAGTATGCCATTCATAGGGTCAATGTGAGACATACCATATACTAAGTCCAATGATATAGAAAGGATTATGCCCATAGGACATATATGTACCACTGAATTCAAATGACACTTTGTAATAACTCTTGCTTTTAAATATACAGTGTGTTAGCATTAATGTTATTGGAACAGTCCATATAACGTAAGCAACTAAAAACTGTTCCCTGTGGACAATTATATGATTAGTTTAATAATAGTGCTCTGTTCCACAAAAAACCCCAACACATTCAACATGCAAGCAATTATACTTGAACTTCGTGACCGAAATTATCACGACGGAGACGCCCATTAAACACGTCCAGTAATATATTTGACTCAAATAAAACATTTTTTACGTTAGAACACGACATTTTTGACACAACCTAACACATAGGTTTAAATAATCTGTGGCTGAAATGATTGCAAAGCTATTCAAAAAAGAAAAACCCAAAATTTACAGTCTCATGAAATGTTCAAATATTTTACCTGCGACTACTTCGTTACTCATATTTCGATTTCTGGGCCAATCTTTATATTATACGCTATCTGCATTCAGTTATTGTCATCAAACAAATAATGATAGCAAGTTATGAAAGTATTACCACTGAATTGACAAATTTCGAATTTGGCTAAATGCTAACAAGCAGTCTTTAACACATTTAAAAAACAAAGACAACTACATTTACACTTGAATCATATGATCATCTATGTGTCAATTTAAGGAGTCAAATTTTACTTCTTTGGGCCGAGAAATTTCATGGAAGTTTAATGTTCATAGGCTCCACAAATAAAGGCAATTGGGAATAACTTACAAAGGTCAGTGGTATTATTTTCATCAGCACTCCTGACTGCTTATTCACAATTTTCTCTTGATGCCTCATTGCCTTGAGTATTCAGTTTTTACAAATATCATATGAAAATTATCGGCCACTTCAAAATTTAGCACATGGATTTGCTTTCCCAAGCGATTTCTTTACATTTTTTACATGTCTGACTACGTCCTTTAAAACATAAAAAGTATACATATAATGTTTTTCCTATGTTGGCTACCTGCCTTAACTTCACACATCTTCTCTTGACTATTTTTGAAAGGAAAATAAGTACATACTATATTATATCTGTTTAATTCACACTTTCATTTCCTACACGCATGGTCCTTAATCTCAATAATTAATATCAAATAGATAAGTGTTGTTATTATTGTCAATGTGTGAACAGGTCTTCCCAAAATGTTGGGGCTGCCTCCCAAAGGGGGGCTGCAGGGAACTTTATGCCTTTAAAGCATGTCGCATGAGAGTCGACACTCAAGTGGTGGATATGTCGAGGGGTGTTCTGGAACAATATCGGGGACGAGCCAGTCGTGTTGCCCCCTCGATGGACAACAATGACTCCGCCCTAAGTCCCATACCAATTTTCACCACAAGAGTAAAATCCACAAGACTCGCAAGACTGTGTTCTTGATAATGAGTATTGGTGTTTACGTGTTTGTGTGTGTGTGTGTCTATCAATGAAGAAATGGAACGTCAACGAGCCACATTCAAATATATATATATATACATATATATATATATATATATATGCAAGGTGCTAAATCTGTTTCAGTAACTCACAGAGGTTACCAAGTGATGACACCGACATCATAGCCCAGGGGTATTAGGAAAAATTACTACAAAGCTGATTTTTTTTCAGGAAAGGTGAAGAATAAAATTTTGAAGGCAACTATGCACAGTTAACCAACTTCACATTTATGGCAAGGTCGGAACTCCGGATGGCCGCGAGATCAGTCAAAAGTGAAGGAAAAACCCCAAATTACCTACATATGTGAAGCAAAAACCTGAAAACAGTAGTTGTTTTCACACTGGTTTATTTTAAAATGTTCTAGTTCATAAAATGTGATAGACCTATTAACCCCTTATTAAATATATGGATGCTCGACGGACAGAACAAAAATACATTGATTAACGGTAGCTGTCGACAGACTTTGATTTCCCAGTTCTGTATAGTCTAAAAAGAAACTGATCACCTGCCTGTGCTACTTGGTCATGTGTACCGTCTGCTTCAGAAAATTCATTCAACAAAGCGCAGTTGTGACAATCTTGCAAGAGAGCAATTGCTATCTTCTTCCCCTGGTTCTTTAGGAGGGCAGACGCATTGTCACACCCGGTAACTGCATGTAAAGAGAGTAAGTGTTGTTTTTGACCATCAAACCCTTCTTAAATGTCACCAGCATAGTATGTCTGTAAAGGATTCCACCTAGAAAGCATATATATATATATATATATATATATATATATATATATATATATATTATTTAAGTCATTATAAAATAAATTGTCCATTCCATTTGGACAATTTTGCCCCATCATTATATCTCCAGTTCTACTTACGGTAGAAGCACCAAATTTTCACGGTGTGTAAAAATGGGTTCTTGTAGTAAATTGACACAATTATATCAATATTACTACCCTCATAATTGAGTTATGGCATTATGAATATTAATAAATTTTCAAGAATGTAGGCAATTTCCTGGGGTTTAGGGCAATATCCTGGAAATTTAGGCAATTTCCTGGGAATATAAGCCGAGGTCTTGGGAACATAAGGCCGGTCCTGGGAATGTAGCGAAGTCCGAGGAACATGGTGGTAAGCTCCAAGGAACAGAGTGGCAAGTTCCCAGGAACATAGTGGAAAGTTTCCAGGAATATATAAAGGTCCTGGGAATATAATTATAAATTCTCAGGAATATAACTTAAGTCCCAGGAATTGAGACTGAAGTTCCTGGGAACCTTACTCAGAGTCCCAGGAACTTTTAAATAACAGGTAATGTATGAGGAGTACATGCGTACATGCAGTAAGCATAATTTTAAAGTTTCTTCATATCAAATTCATTTCCCGCAAATTTTCCTTTGCTACATTTTGTGCAAAATTAGACTATCAGTCTAAGCCAAACCAACTTTATTGAACGCTGCCTTGAAAACAAGAAAAGAAAAAAAAAAAAAAGGAAAAGAAAAAAGGAAAAAAAAACTCACCATATTGTGACCTGGATTTAGTGCCTGGATTAGCATCAATACCCCCCCCCCCCCCCGGCCATACTCATGGATTCTTTTTGAGTTCTGAAAGCTTTACAGAAGAACCTTTGGAAGGCCTAGTCTGTACAGCCATCCTTGGACAGCCATGCATTACAAAGTGGTAACTGAAAATTTTTATGAAAATGAAACAGAGGTCCCACTTTACTATCCTAGATTGTAGGCCTAGGTCTATACAGAGCGTATATTTCCTCCCCTCTGTCGCCCTCTCCTCCCCCCCCCCCCTTCCACCTCAAACTTTCGTCAAAATGCAGCCTCACAAAAGGGTAAATTGTTCCTAAACTCCAGGATCAAAGGAAAGATGTCTCCTACATGTAGGCCTATGTCGAAGCCTATATGGCCGAGTTCTGTTTTTTTCCCAGGTTGTTACAAGGGTGGGTGGCCATGCATAGTGATTCAACATTTGTTAAACATTGGTAACAAGGCCTATACACATACACGATGTGCCAGTTCTCTATAAGCTGAGCCGTGCGGTTTGTGAAATGCAGCACAATACTTCACTGACCACAGATGGGAAAATAATTGCTTTCAATCAGAAACTTCTGGTTCTAAGCTGTACTTCCATGGTAAAACTGGAAAAAAAATGTCATTTCTTGACGAACGGAGGTAGTCTGCGCAAGCCATGTCACTTCAACCCTACCAACGATCTTGTAAAAAACGTGTACGTAGGCCTATTGTCGTTATATAGCAACGGAAAACTCCTCATTGATATTGATTAAGTTCGCAGCGGGTCAGTGGGGCAAACTTTTTTTTGTTTTTTTTTTTTTGTAAAAGTATTAAATACATGAAATCAATTTACGAAAAATTTAAAAAGCTAGGGTCTCTGCGATTATCAAAATGTGTGCGTTCTCTGAAAAGTCTGCTTTTTGCTTAGCATAAAGTACCCAAATATGAGTTTACCCTCGCAACAGAGACGCAGGGAAAGGAGCTAGACATCGTTGCACCAAATTTCACAGTTCAGCGACCGGCAAGTCATCACATATACAGAAAGATTGGCAAATGAAAATAACAGTGTTCTTACCCACCCTATCAACAATAGGCCTAATTTGTGTTTTGGTCAAAACATGGTCGAATGAAGGGTTTCTGAGTCTGAATAGGAACATATCGAACATAGGTACATCAACTATATACCCTTGGTAGATCTGTTAATATATTAATTTCATAATAATAGTCTAAGCCCTATACTACTACTATTACTACTACTACTACTACTACTACTACTACTACTACTACTAGTTTGTGTGATTCCTGTCTTTACCACTATCATGTGGATTTGTTTTATCCGTCAGTCATTTCATCTCATAAGAATCATATGCTTATTTATGTCTACAGCTTGGCTAAACTAGCCTGTAGAAAGCCTGCCAACCACTTTTTTTATTTACTCCGGTACTGTCAGTTCCAATGTTTACTCAAATTCTTTGGAAATTCACTCTGATTAAATGTTCACTGGATCTTCAGATCAAACAATACCCTGATTGAGGAAACACTCTCCGGTAGGCCTATTCGTGATTTATGAATCATGGAAAGGGCTGCCTGCATTGTTGATGCAGACAGCCAGGTGCCTTTACTTTTGGCCAATCAGAACACACATTACAGCGTCGCCACGGCTGCAGTCACTAGAGCCGACATGTTGCCGTCCACTTATCAAATCCATGGACCATACAAGATGAGCGAGGCAGAGAAAACTGCAACAGTTAGGCCAAGGAGGGCCGAGTCGGCCGCTGATAACGCTCTCAGTAATAACTCGACCGATAAAGTAAGATCAAAGCAAAAACACCAATTAATTGGACGATAACACTTTTTATTCCAAACTAAGTTGTTTGAAACCCAGAGACTTCCCTTACTCGAGTCTCTGTCCTCCATGGTTGGACCAATTGTCGCCACCAGCACCAACAGAATCAGGAATACTGCAGTCTTTATCGAAAAAAAATATATATATCGTGAGAAATCGCATTGCTATACTGCTTCTAAAAAGAGAGCTTTGAGCTAACAGGTTTACATGGTCACGGTCCTGGAACTGTTTGCATAGGAAAGTATTGACATATAGCAAGAACTAAAAACATGAATGCATTTATTGACCTGCACAAATGTAGGTCTGTTATATATTGTCCAGATGGTAAAAGTTGAAAGAAGCTCCAAGACCACTTTGTTCAATTGCTTTTTAAAACACTGACTCTCATATAAAAATAAACAATATTTATATACAAAACCGTTAATATATTTTGACCAGCTGTGAGCGCTGCTGAATTTAACATCAAAAACATGTCGATTAGATGTACATTCAAGTAATTTTTTAGGATCGTTAACTGCCTACTAAGTGTGTATGCGTAAATCATTCGAACTGAAGAGATGGACCTGCTTTTAGTCGACCGCTTCATGTATTGATACTTTGTGATGGCTTTCTGAATTGAATGTTTATTTTTATACTTTAGATTTCTCAATGCCGTACACGTTAGATGTACATCATACTGTAAATATAAGTATTTTCCACTGCTATGAATAATTAAATGACTGCTCAATGTCTAGAAAGGGAGATAGACAGATTGTTGATGTATATGGGAAAATACAAATTGTATCTGATAGATAAACAGTATTCGAATCTTCTAGAATTGTGCTCATCCCCAAATTACGGTTATTGTAAGTTGGTATTTGGTTTCAATGTATATTATTCAAAGAAGAATACAATTAAGGGGGAGGACCGAACTCTATATAACTATTGTATATATATATATATGTGTATGGGACATACCACTATTTAATTTCATTAAACGTGCACTGTTGTGTTGAAATCCATTCAAAATTCTTGTCATATATGTACGCTTTTACCTCATTATGCCTTAAGCGCTTCAGAAATACAGTCCAATTGATGTCATTCAAATACCTATACGAAATAAAAGATACCATATAATTACCGTTTTCTGACACTGCCAGGCTTTAATCTGAATTTAAATATACCATACACGTGTGCTGATATATATTCTCTACTTTTACGTTTCCCTTTTCCTAGAAAATACAAGACCCTTTCATCTAAATGGATCAGTACTTAAGTGGCCATATATACAAAAGAAGACTGTGATAAAGGGGTTGATGTGAAATTATTGGGTTTTAATCTAAATTTAAAATTCATCATTTCTAATTTTTATTTCTAGTTTGTCATTTCCCCTTTCCTGAAATACGCCATCCTTTCATCTATATGGATTTAATATTTGGGTGGCCACCTGTACAATAAAATTCCATTATAAAAGTAATGATGTCCATATCGTATGGGTCACTCACTTGCTGCTGTAGACGCCAGTTGATACTTATACGAAGGTGAGATCATCAAGTAGATATATGTTCTTACATATTTATGAATAGTCACTGTGTGATCTTTACATTCATAGATGAAAACTGGAAATGATGTCCAGACCTACTAATTCTAATGATATTTTTGCAGAGGGGAACAATTTGTTTTCAATTTTTTTATATAATAAGCGTCATCCCTGGCAATGCTAAAGTTTGTGGTATGTCTTTCTATATGAATGAGATTTATGTCAATTTGTTTCTTTGATTGAATGCGTTCTAAATATATATATATGCCGTATTGATTTATTGGTGACTTGCACACGTGTTGCCAAAATTGTTTTACTGGAATATCGTACAGTTGGTTACAGACTGCAATGTGTACCAAACTATATTTGCATTTGCAAAATGTAAGCATAAAGAATGACCTACTCCTTTTAGCGAGAGAGAGAGAGAGAGAGAGAGAGAGAGAGAGAGAGAGATGAGAGAGAGAGAGAGAGAGAGAGAGACAGAGAGAGAGAGAGAGAGAGAGAGAGAGAGAGAGAGAGAGAGAGAGAGAGAGAGAGAGAGAGAGAGAGAGAGAGAGAGAGAGAGAGAGAGACGACACGGCAATGGTTTCGATGGAGGCCAAGGATCACCGCACCCGAGAACGCATCCATCGGTTTCACATGGAGTATCCTAAATGCGATGTTTTATGCGGAGCCGGGTGCATCACTCTAATTTTATGCAAATTGACCGAGAAAACACTTATTCACGCTTGATCGAGTGCAATACGAAAGATTCTCCAAGAATCTGCTTCCAGTGGATCGGACACCAGGGCATCTTGGCTTAAAATTGCATTGCCATGGTGCCAGTGAGAGCTCATTTTAGAGTCCCTGTGAACTTCAATGCAGACACAATGATTTCCAAATTCTGAACTTTATCTCAGGGTGATCAGTTGTGTTTATTTTCATATCCAACATTTATTTATTATTCAGCATGTTAAACTACTTGAAGCGTTTGTTCTTTAGCAGGAGTATAGCGTCAATTAATTATACAATTCTCACGATAATTTTTTTTAGATGAAGACTGCAGTATTCTTGATCCTGGTTGGTGCTGGTGGCGACAATTGTGCCGATGGAAAGGGATGTATTTTAACAAACCCAAGAAATGCAAGGGTTAGTAAATTAGTTAGTAACTTTGAGATCTTTCATCGAGTAAGGGATGATCAAACGCATCCCATTTACTTCTTATTGATACATTTGGGAAACTAACCGGGAGCGTCCAGCGGTTGAATATGCCTGTTCCTCATTTTTCCCATGTACAATACAGTTGTTCTCTTCAGTAATCAGGCAAAAGATACGAGGAAGCCAATCAAATCAGCTCCCCTGAGGCAACATTTAATCCAGCATTCTTTGGATAGCTAGTGCCCAGAGTACACATTATATAGCTATGTACCTATTACACACTTGTTAAAACTCACAAGTGACAGTGCTTTTATGTTGAAGGCAGCACCAGATAGTGACTCTTGCTGTCCTTAAGTCTGTACTAGATGCCACTGTGCGATTTTGTGCGTTGTGGTTGTATAGAAACCCCCATCTAATCACTTGGTCAGCATACCTGCGAGAGTTATCCTGTGCATGATTCCCCTCCAAGAGAATTGGAAAAGTGTGTTAACCGACAATATCGAAGAAACGTTTTCTTGTTCTCTTGGTTCAGTTTGTATCATAATGATATGCAGCTTTTCACGTTAAGTTGAAGCATTCATGCGTCTTGTCAATTGGTCATTCATTTTCGGTTTATTTCTAACCTTTTTTTCCGTGATTGTGAATGGTGACGTTAAAGACGACTTACATCACTATAGAAAACAATAGGTGTAAGTATTTATGTGAGAACCTCTCTGTGTATGCAAATTTTGGGAAAAAATCTCAGATCAGCTTGAAAGTCCATTTTGCTACATAATCACCATTCACCCACTAAGCACTTCAAGAGACGCATGATGTAGTAGTATGATACTATTAGTGGTTATGTTGGGTAAATGGTTGTTTTGTTAGATTTTTCATTTCAGTCCCCGTTGTCTGCATAAGACCTATATGTGATATATATATATATATATATATATATATATATGTATGTATGTATGTATGTATGTATGTATGTATGTGTGTGTGTGTGTGTGTGTGTGTGTGTGTGTGTGTGTGTGTGTGTGTGTGTGTGTGTGTGTGCATTTACAGAATTAGAAAGATTACTCGGGGACGTTGAGAGCATTTAAATTTTGATAAGATCAATGTTTAATGGCATTCTCTATTTACGACGGTGCTGTCTCAGGATAACCCAGTACGTTTCTGGTATTATTGTCTAGTTAGGATCGTGCTGTGTCAGCGGTATCTTTGCGCGTTTCTAGTATTATTTTCTGTTTAAGATCGTGCTGTCTTAGACATATCCATGTGCGTTTACTTTTCATTTGACTTGTAGGCTAAAGCACATTATTGCAATTAACTCTTTTAAGGTGGCAGTGGAAATGGCGGAAAATGCAAAAAAGCCACAATGCTCGTCATTGAGCCAAACAGCTACGAGTTCTATAAAAAGTAGTCCATCGCAACATGTCCGGATAGACGTCACCTTGGTGGTACACAGATATGACACGTAGCATTATTCAGACACGAGATTGAAGCAAACAATTTGAAGAGTTAATAAAAGAACTATGCTCATTCAATTGCATACTGTGACTTTCTTTACTTTATCGTTTCTTTGTACCATATGACACCGAATTTTACGGCCGTGTTGTGCAACATGTTACACGAGACTAGATAACTCGAAAAAGTTATAGAAGATAAGTCAAAATAATTTTATTTTAAGGCGGCATTTTGAGTATACGCCTACTGTGGTAGATTAGTATCTTCCGTGCATGCAGTGTCACCTTGGCCCAGTCACTACACTTGGATTTTTTCCACCTTTTGAGAACTAATTTGAGAAGTAACAAATCACAAAGAAATGTGTGAGCATATTCCATCTCAGCAACCTTATATTATCCTTACCTTTGGATAATGAGAGCCACTTTGGGTGCATGGATGAGCCTTGAATATTAAAAATGTGGACCATTTTATTCTCAAGTCCCTGTTTGCCACATTTTATTAATAATGCAAGTCAGAATATGATAACTTCCACAACTGAAGCCACTGTGAACAACTGTTTTGTAATTGGGATATTGAATCGCTGCCACGTGCTTTCAGCACTGTAAATGTGCATGGATGAAAATTAAGAGGTGGGCTGAACATGATCAAATGTACCCAAATTTGTACACGATCGTATTCAATCTCAAAATGCTTGGCGCGTGGTCTCACGCTGTTTGCTGACTATCGTTTATTCATGCCCCGGCTTACGTACACATTGTAATGTCTTGCGTAAATTGCACTTATGCTGGTTTGTTTTTTCTCCCGCTTCCTGAGAATACTCTATTTTAAAAAGTGGAATCGGGTATGGTAATTTTTGAAAACAGGGTCGGAAGGTTTTATTTTACAAATGATGTATGTTTCCGGGTTTTTTTTACCGATTCTGTGATTTTGTCAGCGATCAGGGAATCATCTTCATTCAGTTCAACATCGCAAAGTCCCACAGCTGACAGTATCCTGCAAAGTTTCCTATTTTGCTGATTGTACGCGCCAGTGGATTAAACGTTGCTGTGGCAGTTTGTGACCCCCCCCCCCCCCACACACACACTTTGTACACATGTGTACCGACGGCCAGGTTGCTGCGTATTAAGTCCTGGGCAGGGCGAAGGCTCTATCCAGATATTACGTCAGAGGCCGAAACCAGTAGTGCAAGTTGTCTCTGATGCCTCATAAGAGCATGATATCGCTACTTCCAAGGCTATGAAACTCATGTCAATGTAATTGTTTGAGTGGCCACCTGTGAGAATATTCAGACTCGTGAACTGCTTCAAGCACAAGAAGGAGTAACCTAATTCTGCCAAGCTATGAAGCTCCACAGTTAATTTATTGTCTTCAAAACTGTTTGAAGCTCGATTTCACTCTGATGAAACGGACAAGAGAGGTAACTTTATCCAGCTATTCCTGGACGAGGGCTCAGCTAAAAGGTATGGGATAAACAGGATTACTTTTGCAAAGATCTTAACTAAAAAAGCTATCCGTGACTTCGTTTTTCCCTGTGGACCAAAGAAATTGAATAGTTCAAAGATTAGAGGAAACAGTGACATGTCAAACTTTGTGGTGTTGTGCTGACAAACGTAGTCGGGATACAAATTATCATACGGTACTTTTTCTGTAGATACGTTAGCTACAGAATGCATAATTGTTTATAAATTTATGTCAAGCACGCCATGAGTTATTTCGATTTGTCTAACATCGTCCATTGTAACAATCAAAGGTCTAAAACTCCGATCGCTGTGCGTATATCATCTTTGGATCATGACGTCACACACATATATTGTTTCGGTGATAATAATAATGATAATAATAATAATAATAATAATAATAATAATAATAATGATGATGATGATGATGATAATGATGATGATGATGATAATAATAATAATAATAATAATAATAATAAGAATAATAATAATAATAATAATAATAATAATAATAATAATAATAATAATAATAATAATAATAATAATAATAATAATTTATTCGGATAAACTACCCCTTCACAACGGGGGCATCAGGAGGCCAGGGTTTACCTGCGACACGTCCAGGATAATATACATAGTCAAGAGTACACATAAAAACCTTTGAGATAAGAGAGATCAAGCACATATAAGACACTTTTATAAAAATGAAATAAAATAAACCACTGTGCTGTGATAGATCGAGTTATGCCCCGTCAACCAATGACCTACGTGAAGACCACGACTGTTTCATGTATTGCTTGTATGCGCTATCAAACATTTTTGTAACTTCAATTCCCTGCTAAAATGCTGCATCCCCAAGGAGTAAACTTGACTTTGTATTAGCAGAGGATCTAATACAACATTCCCAAATATACAAAATGTTAGAATTAATCAACTGGGTCTCGAGTTTCCATTAAATGCCAGAAAGATTAATAAAAAATGGGATACATTTTCAATGCCAGTGTTGCCCAGAACACATGTCGCGGAGGGTGCAGTATTCCATTTAAGTAAATTTTTTTTAAATGCCCATACATCCTGAGCGCGCCATAAACTTCAGGCAGGTGGACTCAAAATCATTTACTCCAAACATATCATTTTCTCGAAAGGACGATCTCTTTAATAAACAGTACATAAATAGTGATATTTTTGTTGTCAATTTCACTGAGATAGTCGAGCACATAATTATCCAGGGTAGACTCATGGAACTTCCCAAGCCGCTGACCATCTGGGCTGTGTATCTTATTATTTAAACCAACATGAGTTAAAATCCTATTAATCTTTTCCATATAAGGCCAAGATACACCTTCTCTATTAATAAAACGGTTCTGCAATTCCAGAAAAACTCTTCTACATAACCTTGAATCTGGCAATGTGTATTTATTCTGTGCAAATACTTAATTCTAGCTTTGTCTAGCAGTACATTTAGTGGCAGCCATCCCAAATCCCCTGGAGTGGCTACCATCGCAGGTGTGCCTTTTATGCGCATAATAGCGCGAGCCACATTGTATTGTATTGACCTGAGAACTGTAGTGCTTTCTCTGGTATTACAAAGCCAAACTGCAGACCCATGCGAGAGGGCTGGCATAAACAAACTTTTCCACAAACTGTCACCAAATGATGCTCGGTTGATGTTTTCATGGGCTGCTAGAAAACCGCACATATATCCCTTGAGACGAGTGGCCTTGGGTTTTACATGTTGCTTTAAATGAACACTATCCGCTAAGGATATAACAAAAAAGAATGCCTAAATACTTGTATAAGCCACACTCCGCAAGATCAACATTTCCTAATTTCCAACATTTATTTTTATCAAGTCGTTCACCAATAATCATTACTTTTGATTTGTTTCCATTAAATTTCATGCCCATTTTGTTGCAAAACAATTGGCTACATTCAACATAGTCTGAAATTGTTGTTCCCTTTCAGCAAGCAAGACAACATCATCTGCATATAAGAGTGAAGGTATATGTCCGTCCTTAACGAGGATTCCCAGGTGTTGTTTTTGTAACATAGAAACAAGATCAGTCATGACTACAGAGAAGAGCATGGAGGACATTATGCAGCCTTGTTTCTGGCCATTATAAACATCAAACCAGTCACTTTCGAATGGACCGAATATCACCTTATTCTTCACGTTTTCATAAAGGCCATGTACTAAACGCCATGCTTTACCTTGTACACCACTTTTCCATAGTGCACAAAACATACGGTCTCTATTTACAGTGTCAAAGCCTTTGCTGATATCTAAAAAGCCTAGCCATGTTTTCTTATTCATATTCTTCCTTAGACTGCATAGCCCTTTGAGGGAAAAGTAATGGTCCTCCAAACGTCTCCCCTCCCTGTATGCACCATGCAATTCGCCAAAAAGCCATTATCCTAAAAAAAGTCCATCATTTGATTTTCTACTATAGATGCAAAGAGCTTGTATACATTTGACGTAAAAGTCATGCCACGATAATTACTAAGTAACGCCTTATTCTTGTCTTTGTGCAAAAGTCTTAGTATGCCGTTATCCCAATCCCTAGGGGAGGTCTCAAGTAGTTTGAAATCATTGAACATATCAACAATGGAATTAATAAGGGATGCCCCACCATATTTTATAAACTCGTTGGGTATATTATCCATTGCACATGATTTACCATTCATCAATTTCTGTGTTGCTTTTTGAACTGTATCTTTATTAATAACAACATCACAAAATCCATCATGGGCTCCCAACCTGTTAAGCAAGTTTCCATGTTCATCCTTCAATTAAGTGTGATCATTACCAAGAGGGCCTGAAATACCTAGCTTTTGCCAAAATTCTCCCAACATTTTGCTGCCATCTCTTTCGGGTCATCTTTTACTCTGCCCGAACCATCAGGGTGCATTATTCTCAGGGGAAGGGCATTGTTGCTATTCAGGCGTTTCAGGTTGCGCCAATAAGCCCGCGTGTTCCAAGCACCCTTCTGTGAATTACGAATAATTACATGAAGCTTACTGTTCACTCTTTTCATTGTAATTTCCTGTTGCACAGTGTGTTTGCGTTCTAGATACTCATTCCATATGGCTTGCAACACTTCAGTTTCTACCGATCCCTGTTTGACCCACAGGGAGACTGTAAAATTGTGTTCGGCCTTCACTCTGCCCCCTATGGATAAATGACAAGGGACACAAAAATGATTTACAAGGAACACTGTGACGTATGGTATGCCACATTACATGGGATATTTGGACTTTATTAGGCACCTTTCAACAGACAAGTACAGATTCGGAAAGCCAGGGTCGCCATAGTTGTGTCCCTTGTCATTTATCCATAGGGGTCAGAGTGAAGGCCGAACACAATTTTACAATCTCCCTGTGGTTTGACCCAATATCAGTAGAGCCGATTGGCGGCCTTTCAGCTCTGAATCAGACGTTCAATTTCTTTGTCCGCCACTGAAAGCTGATGTGAGCGCTCTCTGATGCGCTTTTTATCTTTTACCTTTTCGCCCGCCTTAATTATTTTTTCTTTCCAGTATGTACTACGGTGTAGTACGGAAAGTAATTTTGGAGATTTATGCGACTAAAGTCGCTTATAGTTTTGGGTTATTTAATGGTTGTCGTTAAAACAGCTTTCGGACTGATCACTTTGTGACAAATAGGGGCTTCAATATCGGGTTTAGGGCTCAGATTTCATGCATGTTTTGCACATTTACAAGATTTTGTGTGGCATGAGTATGGCGAGACAGCAGACTTGATTTCAGTGCACGGGCCACAACAACATACTCAAGTCGCTTGCGCTGTACCTTCAAACAATAGCTGGAGATATATCTCAGTTGTTTTAATTCAAGGGCCTCTGCTGAATTTGTTCAGGACAGGTAGTGGCAACAGAAACTTTTTTGGGCCAGACACATACTAGAATGTTGAGTCCCAGACAGACTGTTTTGTGTGTTTGTGTGTGTGTGTGTGTGTGTGTGTGTGTGTGTGTGTGTGTGTGTGTGTGTGTGTCTGTGTCTGTGTCTGTGTGTGTGTGTGTTGTGCACTTGGTTCAGCCTAAGATGAAGCGTGGTCATGAAAGTTTGCGTAGCGTCCATAATGTGTTACCTATTCTAGATCGGATCCATAAATTGTTATATCTTATGTGACTGTATCAAACTTTAATCTAGTTCTTCCATTTAACAACTAACTGCACCTGATTTCAGCTTTGCTGCGATGTGCGGATTTCGACACTTTCAGTTTCGCAACAGCACATTTTCACTTTCATTTCTGTTTACCAGATTTTGTTCATGCATCGTTATTTCACTCTAAGAGACAGAATATCAGAGTAAATCCGTTAATTTAACGGGCAAAACTGATCACAGTTACGACAATGCGAGTAAAGTTGTTTATAAGCCGCGTTTTGTTCCAAAAGACCTTACGAAAAGTTGGTAGGCATTTTTTTTGTCGAAATATGCTAGTTCTAAGTACATTTGAAGACAGTTTCAGTGACTTGTATTATCGCCCGAAACAGTGTACATATTCAGTGTGAACGGTGATTCCAAGCAATATGACTTAATAATTAACAATTTCCTCAAAAACATATACGCGAACTACGGAGAAATACAGTATTACCGCCATGGATATGGTGAACAAAACGAGATACACTGGATATGAGTGACGACGAGCCCCATTGCCCAGTGCTAAAAATGCATTCATTGGTTACTTTTGATGAGCACCAGTATGGACCTTCTTATTTATATACACTGTAAACGCAAATAAGCAACGATCTTCATTATTGTTTCTGATATCTTCAAGATTTCATGCCCGTACGTCACACACAAGATCCCTGACTGTTGAACAGTTCATTTCTGATTTGCTTCATTGTCATTATGATTGCCAGGAGATTCAGGTGTTGGGTAAATTCCCCGAATACGACAAAAACATTAGTTTCATTTAGTGTTACTAGCATGGGGAAATCCTTTACAGTGGTCGGACCTCGGTGAGAAAGAAAGAGTATTTATGCCAAAAAAGTTTTTCTAGGGGAATCCCTCCATTAGTTATTTTATTTTATTTATTTCTATTTATATCTATTCATTCATTCATTCATTCATTCATTCATTCATTCATTCATTCATTCATTCATTCATTCATTCATTCATTCGTCCGTTCATTCATTGATACATTTACATTTATCTATGCATTTGTTTTGTGGTGGTGGCAGTGGGAATCTTCTCTCAAACAGTGTGGCCTGTTACTTTGAACTTTCACAAAAACCGTTGTGGGTATCCTAGAGCAGATTGGGAATTCTTATGTCTTCAAGGTCAAGGTCAGATGAGGACAAACTATTCACACAGCCGTCTTGTTTGATACGTACAACCACGTGCAAAATGACAAACTATTCTGTTTGGTACTGTCTGCCTGTCCGTCAGTCTGTATGTTTATGTGTACAATGATGTTCTGACCTAATTGAAAGTTGTGTCAATAAACATTTTGTATGAAGTTATGCCTGGAAAAATATTGTGCTTGGTGTACCTGTGTAAGAAATCTGTGTTTGGAAAATAATGACCTTGGTGTATTTGATTTGACAATCTACAATGTTTACAGATATACATTTCACAGGACTTTGTGTCAAAACACCCCACCTTGCATGAGCTGACAAGATGAACACGAGCATGAATTCTAATTAAGCTTTGATGCTTTGGTTCACTTGAATTAAAATCTATTGGTCGCTTAACCAGCTAAACCCGGTAACGGGGCAAATGTGGTCTTTTTCAGTGTTTTAGACTTATTTAAGGTCTTGGAACACTTTCTGACTATCCTATATAAAAATTCAATTACATTTTTTTATATTTTATTATATTTTTATTATATTGAGCATCAATCAGCAGAATATGTACATCGAAATTGTAAAAACATATAATACATATAATTCAATATAAGCCGACATAAAGAACAAAGATTCAGTGGAGTCGAACAGGTGAACACACCTATACTAGTCGACCCCCCGGGGATGATATGAGGTGGATGAGCCCTGTCTGTTACGTTGTGAAATAATGATAATGAGAGTGAAAAAGTAAGACTATTAAGCGTGTTGTCAAGAGTTAGCCTCTATCGATAACTATAACACGATGAACAGTTCAAAACGTATAAAAGAACTTGGATCATTTGCATGTCTACTCCCTGCACGCGGGACAGAAGCACTTGCTCACCCATGTACAGGTATTTAAACAATCAAATGCTCAGACTACAATTTTTTGAATAGGTACTTAGTCTATTTTTTGTGGATTGTACAATTAACATATGATGAACGAAAGGTTTCAGTGCGGCAGTGGGCAACTTTGAAACGGATGCTTTTATCGGAGTTACATAAATTTCTGGAAGTTGTTTGAACTGGAAACATGTTATGGTAGTCTACACTGCACTGACCATTTAGACATTTGTAGAGGAAAATAATATCCAGTTGCTCCCGGCTAGGATAAATCTTTTTTTCTATTTTCTTATGATTTTTTTGTCTGCTTTCGCTCTTTTCGACTTCTTTTCCAGACCCATCTCTCAGATTAAGCTGAAGCATTGTGGATATGTTCCTTGTGGGTGGATCGAAAAAATTATTCTCTAGGTGGCACTGCTGTGGATTGCTGGTTTTTATTTATTTTTTTTAAATCGGGTACCTTTTGTTAAATGTACCTTTCCCACTGATTACTATGTAAGTCAAGGGGCATGGTAATTCACATTTTGGACTTCTTCTTTGAAACTGTCAGCCGGATTGAGTTCGAACTAGGTGGTAATATACCTTAGGTAAGTATCTACCAAGTTATTTTTCAAGTAGTCATGCTCCAGTGATTTTTTTCCTTTTTTGGGGCAAGTCGTGGAAAAACTATTTCTGCGAAACCGCTCTCTCAATTACTTTGATATCACACAGGAACAATCTTAGGGACTCCTAGTTCGTAATTTGTTCTTCATTCCTGGGTTTGAATGATTTTTTCCAAAAAAAAAAAAAAAAAAAATGGTGCTGGCTGGTTGATGAATGCATTCTATTTATGTAAGTGTATGGGGAATTGAAAGAAAATTCATATTTTGGACTTCTAATCCAAGACCATTATGCATATTCACTTGAAACTTGGTTGGGATGTACCTTGGGTTCGTTACTATCAAGTTTGTTCAAATGGTCACCGTCCAATGATTTTGGATTTTTGGTGAATTTTGTTGTTGATTTTTTGGGCAAAGTATTGCGAAATTATCTTCTCGGATCTTCTGGGAAACCGCCCAGCCAATTGCTTCAAATTGCAAAGGGGCCCTTTTGGGGACCCCTAGACCTTAGTTTATTCAATAGGTGGTGCTGCGATTTTACTGTATTTTTTGCGATCGGCAAGGAGATATATACATGTTAACAACAGTGATCATGGTCTGAAACAGAAGTGACCTTGATATCATAGTTCACAGGACCAATTCAGTCTGTGCATGTAGGGTCAGCTGAGCATAGGACTGTCACAGTCTTTTAGTTCTAAATATATATATATATATATATATATATATATATATATATATATATATATATATATATATATGTATATATATATATATATATATATATATATATATATATATATATGTATATAAATATATATGTATATATATATATATATATATATATATATATATATATATATATATATATATATATATATATATATATATATATATATATATATATGAGGACCTGTTTGGAGCAAGGTTGTGTCTTCCGCGTAAAGTGCCGTAAAATGTACAACGCCCATAGCGATATGCTTTGCTCAGCAGAGTTGTCTATAAAATTGACCAAAAAGCACAAACACTAAAAATAAGCCCAACAAAGTATACATTTTTAAAGCTACATAAAGTGAAAACTCGTGTATTGTCATTGCATTTGTGTCATTTGTCTTGTGTTTATACAGCAATTGCGCAAATTGAACGTATAATGTTCCTAATTTTTTTTGAAAGGTTGAAATGGATTCAACTTTTTCGTTTTGCGAGTGTTTGTATTCACGTTTTATAGTTTATTTTGTCACAAGAATGTCAAAGTTTGAACAATTAAACTGTTGAATCCATTCTAAACTGAAACTTTCGGAAAAATGTTTGTTCACTTCGCGCAATTGTTATTGTGGTTTGAAAATATGTCATGGGACAATAAGATTTGTTGTTTCTATTTCATGTTGATGTACACATACTCACCACATTTGTGTCAAATAATTTAAAGAGGTGAAACAAGAAAAAAATATTTAAATTCGTACCAGGTAAAAAATATATATGCATGAGAATTTAAAACATGGTGCGTCAATGGTGGGTTATACGCCTTTTCAATGGGCAAACTAGTAAAGCGTACATTACTGCAACAAAACCGCAAATTCCAGAAATTTTGAAATCAGTTTCACATTTTAATGTGATTTCTTTGGATTTATGCCCTTTGCCTCCTTTATGTGTCTGACGCACCATCTATGAGATATTCAAAACTCTTTCAGTGCCAAATGCGACTAAAGTCGAACTACTTAAAATAAACTGATCTGAATTATAGTTAGGGGTGTAGATTCCTTTTCCTTGTTCAAAGACCTTTTATGCAAGTACCAGCATGCTTATTCTTAAATAAAGTATAATAGGCCACATCAACATCTTTCCCTGAGGCACGTTAACGCCATTGCGTACAAATTGCACCGCGAAAAGCTGTTGAATTAGTTAACAAGGTAGTACTGAAAGAGTTGAAATAATAACTTCGCTTGAATTGAATTCTTTGCAACCTGGTTATCAGAAGATTATCGATGCAGTGTGGCAACAATGTATAACAAACGGGAGAACCACCTATGAAATTGTATATATGATTGATCTTATTTGTAACAACATTTCTGGATTTTGAGATTATCAAAGAATATGTTCGCTTGTGAGGATTCAGAATATTACGTATACTTAACGCAACACACTCTGGAAACTTGGAAGGCCCTGACACTCTGGTGAGACGGACGCAGACTTTCGAATTACTGTCTGACTTCATTAATTTTGGTTTAAGCAAATCACTAGGGTCGATGTAAAATTTGTTTTACATGGAGTTATATAGATTATGTGTTTATTTACTTGGGTGAATAATATTATAAAAAGAAAGGAAACATTCATCTAGAATATGCCTCTGAACTGTAAAGATACTAGCCATGTTTTCCGTTCACCAGGCCTGCAGCATAAATCAAGCATTAAATGCATTTTGTATCCTGTTTTCGAAGATGAAAGACACAATTGATTTATGATGTCAATATGTAATTTTTAAATAATTTGAGAATTTAATACACACACACACACACACGCACGCACGCACACACACGCAGACACTCACACACACAGACAGACAGACAGACAGACAGACAGACACACACACACACACATATATATATATATATATATATATATATATATATATATATATATATATATATATATATATATATATATATATATGTGTGTGATTAAAATATGAAAGATACTTTTTTTGTGATTTCGCCATGTTTGAACTTTGTATGAATGTAGTTTGACTCCATTTCCACCAAAGGTTTTCTTTTTGTGGGAGGTCTGCAATCTGCACATTTTGCCATGTTGTTTAAATAAGATAGTAATTAGACTCCATATTAATCACTTTGGAGGCAATGGTTACAAAGCGAACAAAGTTTCAGCTTAATCTGAGTGACGGTTTTGGAGAAGAAGTCAAAAAATAGCGAAAACACAAAACATCATACACTATTTATCCTATTTTATGACACATAATTTTAGCTTGAGATAGTTATCAATTTGGTGGAAGTTTGTCTCTCCATTAAAAGTTCACTTGCAGTACTTGGAGCCCAGCACCCCATATTGCTTCTTTGTCTTCTGATCTTGCGAGGCCTTTCTCCCTGATTTGCGTTCCATCTCTTTCTCTGTGTTGAAATTGCAGTCTGTGTAGCCGTCAAATTATTTCTTTCCTCTTTGAGTTCAGCTTTTGTTTTTGTCCAGATCATACAGAAGTTCCCAACATCTGGCACACGTAGCTCTCATGGCTTTAGCATGTCTTGAAAGTATGTCTTCATAGGCTTTGTCTTTGGCTTTACTGATGAGACGGCGTTTGCCGGCGTTACAAACGCTGAGAAACGCCGACTAACGCTGGCAAACGCCAAAACCCAATTAAGCCTTTTGGGGCTCGGCGTTTGCCAGCGTTAGTCGGCGTTAGTCGGCGTTTGCCAGTGTTAATCGGCGTTTGCCAGCGTTTGACACCCTGTCAACGCCGGCAAAGGCTGTGAAACGCCGACTAACGCCGGCTACCGCTGGCAAACGCTCTTCACTCTTCACAACTAGCAAACTCAATGGGATACATGTAAAAATTGAATTCAGTTGAACTGGGATGCGAAGAATCCATGGATATAAGCATCTGGTACTTGTACTTATCATTAATATACTTTTATTTCTTATACTCATGGGCAATACAACATAATCATCTTTAATATTATGATGATGATTTATCCATTGAGGTGTATGTGTAGTGAATGACTTTGCTCATGATCACTGCTATTTTGGTCACCTCAATCTTGGTTGCAAAGTAAAGACAAGCAAACGACCCTGTTTCCAATTTTTATTTAAACACAGCACAGCAATTTTTTATTGTATGTACAGCGCATGTCAGCAATGTATAGCTTTGTGCTAGCTTAGATATGAATCCCGGTGAATTTATTATTAAATTCCATGTATTATATTCACCCGGATTCTATGCTAGCCCATACTTGTCAGCATTCCACACCTCCAATAGGGAGATTTTTGTGAGTCTGAAAAATCCATGGGGGAGATTTGTATTTTAACAAGGAAAAAAATAGAAAATACTGAATTTTTATGCAGGAGATTCTGCCAAATTTGCCAAATTTTGTACGTAAATTAAAAAAAATTGGGTGAAAAACTGAGAGACTCCCACCTTATGGGGGAGACTTGACAGGTATGCCAGCCCAAAGCTATACATTGCTGACTGCGATATAATAGTATTACATGGAATTATAATAAACTCCATGTCTTATATTCACCAGGATTCACATCAATTCTAGCACAAAGCTATATGAATACAAAAAAAAAAAAAAAAAAAAAGAAAAATGTTCCGTATATACACTGCTACCATGTTTGTACCAATTTGAAAGTATTGCATTTTTATCTTTCTTCTCAAACATTCCTGGGCTGATGTGCTGACTATTTTAGTGGACTATTGTGGACACAACATCAGTCCGTGAAAGGATGTCTGCAAAATATGTATCTGCGTACATGAACAAGAATATGCAAAAACAAGCTCATTCTGAAATAAATTCACATTCTCACTCCAAATATAAAAGCTAGAAATATTGCAAATATCCACGCATTCCAAGACGGATCAGTCCAAATGTTCATTACGATTTGATAATTTGTGCGTTCATTCGAATTCTCACAGGCAGGTTTCAGAGCACCAGAATTTAAGGTTGCTGTTCAGCAAACCTGACAATTTTTTTTCAACAGACAGGTCACATTATCCTACTTGCATGAGGTTTTCCATTGTACGTTTTCATTGGGCAAGACAGGTTTACCAGCATGTGTTGCTGTTCCTTTCTGTTGATCTGCTGTCTTCAAGGCAAACAAAACTCTCAGGCATAGCAGTAGAAGTAGGTTACACAAATCATTTTACTCGTTTCGTGTATTTTCATTCACCACACGCCCGACTCATGTAGACAAGATATGTTGGCCCAAGGCATGTTACCTTGAAAATCCCGTATATGCAATCGTTATCACTGCCAAAATTGGTCATACACATTGAAACGAATGATACTTGACCATCAGCCGGTTTGGGGCCGCTATAATGGGGGGGGGGGGGTAAAAATAGGCAATAAGGGCACTTAAGTTTACGGTCCAAATAACTATAATTGACGGACACTCGACATTCGACAGGGAAGATTTAAATCGTGTGTGTGTGTGTGTGTGCGCGTGCGTGCGGACGATACATGTCGTCTCGTAAACAGTTTATATCCCGTTTGGCATAATATGAACAAGGGCAAGGGGCATCCGTATGTCTTGGCAACCACCTAATGTACACATGGATATTGTGTTACCACCCATATCTGGTTAAGTGTGGATAATAGCAGCCACTCTACCCACACTATACTGCAATACGTTAACATATCCACAAAATGGCAAGCAGCCAAAGTTAGGGTTAGGGTTAGGGTTAGGGTTGGGTTCAGGTTCAGGGTCAGGGGTAGGGTATGGCACAACCTGGATATGTTGCCGTAGCACAGTATATGTTGGACTGGCTCTCATCCGTTGTCTACGCTTATCAACAAATTGCTGATACCCATTATTCTCATGTACATCGGGTGGCAACCGCGCTGTTTTGAACAAGTGTACGACAAGTTTATCTCGTTTTGATACCTAACTAGCAACGTCATTGGTTAAAATGTTCTTCACGCGCCGGGTGCACCTGTCCGTATCCACGGCTTGATTCCGTATCTTCTGATAACCTCACTCTGAAGCTGATGACATCAGATGGATGACGTGCCACACTACGCTTTGCAGACGACAGGGACCATGGATACTGCAATCGCAGAAGTGCCCCTCGTTATCAAAGTACAAAATAGTTTTGTACCCTCCTAAATGATACGAGATACAGTCGTTACTCCGTAAAGGAGCCCAGTTTACAAATATACACCGGTGGTTGACATATGTATCTCCTTAGGCTTTCGGACTCAGGAGATCCTTGGATTCACAATCGGGCACCTTAGGCAGTCAGCCAACCCAAATATGTGAACAGCATGCATTGACAACAAGAAGTAGGATCAAACAAACCCAATAGCAACCTATATATTGTATGTAAAACATGCTGGACTGGAGGAGTCAAGCGTACACTTTTCGAACATAATTTTTTTCATTAAAACCTATTTGCTAATACAGCAGGTTGTAGCTGAGAAGTATAAGTGATTTGCAACTCAAAATCTATGTCCAGCTCTGAGGCATTTGCATCCAAAAAGGCCAATTTAACCTAGAAGTGAATGGGAATTTACACTGGTATCCACCGAGCAGATATTAGTAAAAATAAAAGTGACGTGCCTGCCTGCCTGAACTCACGTATGTACATATGTGTGTGTGGGGGGGGGGGGGCATGTAGTGTGTTAGATTAGATGTGCAACCATTTTACTTCCAAAATAACGAGAAATCCAATTGTGGACGTGGCCAAGCACCACAAAATTGACACGAAACGATATATTGATAGGAACATGAGTCATTATCCTCAGCAGAAATCACGTATAATTGACTTAATACTCCAATTTGAACAAATACTTGTTCTGCCCAATGAGCACAATGTAACGCGCTGATATGACACAATTACTGTGGCACCATATTCTAAACGTTCTGCAATCTGACTTTGTGATCATCGATATATGCCGCTGGATGTAAGGATGTGAAAAATCGAGCCATCGCGCATCTATTTTAAAGCATATCTTTCTATCTTCGAGCAGACGCATATCTGCGATGTGAGCAGACGTGTATTTATGCTTGTGGAATCAACAGGATCTAAGACCCAACACAGGCAAACAGAGACCAAATGACCAGCAATGGCTGGCGGGTGCTACGCAGACTTCAATTTGTTCCTCGCCTTGATCCCACTGTGTTTATTTGCTTGCGACTCTTCACCAAATACGACGGAAATAACAGGTGAAATGTTTTGGCCTGCAATCAGTAATAACTAAAGAAAAGCTAGTTTGTTTGCCCTCTTCAACTGTTTTTTCAGTAGCAATTTGCAAATTTCCCAGCTTCTGTCCTGTGTTATTAAGACAACGTTGTATGGTATTTATTCTATATTTCATGTTTCGCATGCGGATTTGCGGCACGGTGGACTGCATTTATATTGGGTCATTCATTATCTAGATTCTTTGAATATCTTATATCACTGTGTATCACCTTGGTCAGTTTGATATAAACCAATGGTCATTGATGAATTCTCTGAAGTGCTAATGATTACACTGCTTCACTTACAACATGGGGCCTTGCCGATCTATGACCAATATGCCGTTTATATACTCATTTAGCAAATCCCGCCACTTGTGTCTAGTTAATAATCGTATCTCCACAAATTAACGGATACCATCAGTTCCTGAACACATGGAATATTTGATGCATTATGGCCGCCTGTAACACAGATAAGCTTTCTCATGAACCTCATTTGTCATGTTGTAACCTCGGCATCAAATTTCAGTCAATTGACATGGTATGGCATAACGTAGAGGACAGCAAGAATCATAATAAAGTCACATTTATAGATATAGTAAAATAAACGAGTGCCCGGTGTGAAAATTAAGGAATCTAAAAAAACTGATAGTCTTTTCAATAATGCTACCGTCAGACATTCTTTTTTCGATAACTAAAGTGTTCTGATTTTCTAATTTTCTACACTATTTTGCCATAAAGTGTATGAGACAGGCAGTGTGCTACAACTACTGAAGTATCCAGTGCCTGCAACAAAATTTCTTCAGTCAAACCCCGAATTTTTGATATCTTGGCAACTTGACCTTCAGCGGAATATTAAGTGGCAGTTTGGAAAAAAATATATACATGAGAGAACAAAAAGGTACTTGCGAACGCTATCTTCTGTAAGGTACTTCATGTGGCGGATATGCTCTTTCATGAGAAAAGGGATAAGATACTTGTTTGAATTTAGCGCCAAATCTTCTAAAAAACTCTATATTTATATAAAGTCCCATGGTAATGAAATGAACAATTTCTGTGTACCGTCAGAGGCTTTTCAATGCTGCAATATTTTCCGCAACAAAGCAATCATAAGTATCCAAGAACACTGGAAAAACAATATGGATGACCAAATACTGACTGTTTGACTACTTGTTTCTTTTTCATTCTTTCTTTCTTCCCTTCTCTCTCTCTCTCTCTTTCTTTCTTTCTAACGTCGTAGAGAAAATCCCGTATTATATATAAGTTCACAAACAAGGAAATGAATATGTGAAAAATGAATAGATGACTGAATGAATGGAATGAACGAGGGAACAAGCAAAACGGGTAATTTTGATAATGGTGGCGTTATCATCATCATTATTATTATTATCATCATCATCATCATCATCATCATCATCATCATCATCATCATCATCATCATCATCATCATCATCATCATTATTTTTATTATTATTATTATTATTATTATTATTATTATTATTATTATTATTAATATTATTATTATTATTATTATTATTATTATTATTATTATTATTATTATTATTATTATTATTATTATTATTATTATTACTATTATTATTGAATTCTACCAAGCAATGTACAATGGTCTAGTTCTAGTCTTTATGGAGGCTTCATACAATTTGGCAATCTCGTAAGAAAATAATGGTCACCTTTTGGGCTGATTCACCTCTTTTTTCCAAATTTAAACGCCTAACGACTTTATGGTAAAGTTTTCGATATTCATCTGTTTTTACCAACTTCTATCAGGAATTTTCATAGATGCATTCCACATGTTGAATGACACACACACACACACACACACACATATATATATATATATATTGACTTCTGAGACTTGAATAAAGGTTCTTTAAATTTTATAGCAGGTAGCGATATTTCATCCCTTAATGTTCACTCTCCAGACAGAAGGAAGCTCTGCCACCTGGTACCATTTTTCAAGCGTATTGATTGCGGATACTACCACGTAACGGAAGACGAGTGTAAAAGCAGAGGATGTTGCTTTGAGACTGTGGTCACCGCACGACAAGTCCAATGTTTTTTTCCAGGTACTTTGCATGTTGATAATTTACTCTAAAGACGCAATCAAAGCTTTATCAAGATGTGTCATTATTTGATTGAATGAATAATATCTGGACTACATGGGGCGTCTCTTTAGTTTCACTTTCTTCACAGGATAAAAAAATATAGCGTCACATTCCACAGAGGCTTAAAAAGTGATAGCCCCACAATCCACTAGGGATTAAAAAGTATAGCCTCACCTGGATCTAAAATATTTTAGGGGATTCTCACGGTATCTAAATGTAGATTGCCCCATGGGTGAGTGCTCAAAACTGGTTGAGTCTGAAAATTATAAAATTTACTGTGTCTTGATTACAATCATGAACAAATTACTGTGATAAATTTAAGCCGCTCAAAAATAGCCCCACAGATTAGCTCCAGACTAGTTTAACTGATGAAAGCAGAGCCCATCACAGTTTCAGGTTTATCTGGCCACATGGGTTTGTTGACAAATAAGATTCTTATCTTGGATTGCCTTGGTCAGTGCACGTTGACCTCAGGGATCAAGCATCTGAGGGGCTGTGTGTGCTTGCGTGACAGAAAGGATAAAGATAGTCATTTCACCTATTACACACTTCAAATCTCTGGTGTGTTTTGCACATGACATCACATATCTTTGGATGTATGTCTGTTTGTGTTATTTTAGAAAAGAGTCTAAGTATACTATAACTAAGCCAGCAAACAAACAAACAAGCGCTTCTTATTTCAAATAATCATCAATTCATTTCCTTCTATTACACAGAAAAGCCACGATCACTGAGGTTTTGAGGTGGTTTAGTCTTTGTGTTTGTGTGTGTGTGTTTTTTTTTTTTTTTTCATCTTTTGTAGCTTGGCTTTCATCTGGAGGTCTTGTGCAACGACGGGAGATGTAGTTGGTAATTTCTTTACTTTTCCCTTCAACATGTTTCATTCATTTTGTTGGGGAAAAATCGCAATGGTTGATTGAACACTCAAAACCCTGGTAGAATGTTTTTTCATTTTCACAATGGAAACTCCCAAAAATGTAATGTAGTATCACAATAACGAACCTTTGAAGGTTGACCCTCATTGTCTATATGAAAATATGTATTTGTCGAATGGAATTCTGCACAACACGGGTGAACTGTTCTGTGACCAAATGTTTATCTTGGTCGATGTGGATATCACTCACAGCAACTTCCCAATATCCAAATAATTTAATTCCTGTGGTACTTGTACACAAAAATCGTTTCCACGGTTTCCAGCGTATAACAATTGACTGTCTTCGCTACTGAACAATACATGAAATTCCATGCTTTTCAAGTATAAGGGGCTGGCCAGCTACTTATCATTTTTTTCACTGCTACTTAAAGTTTATGTCAGTCTATAGGTTACATATCGATGCTATCGATCCTTTCATGCTCCACTTTCTTTTTCTTGATTGATGCATTTTTTACTTCACCAACAGATGTTTTCTTACAAGTCAGGCAATACATGAATACTGTAATCATCTGCTCCAGGTTGAGCTTCCATATAGTTTCAGAGTGTTTGCACGTCAGCCACGAGTCCATGGTATTTGAGGGTAAATAAGTATCAAGAGTGCCGCAATGCACACATGCAATAAGCCCAAAGGCAACTCTTGTCTGTAGACATACAAGGCAAGGTATTTTAGAGTGAAGTCTAACGTCATTCCACTCATGCACTCATGAAGAAGCTAATGCTTTGTTATTCTGAATGAGCGATTTGTCAGTATCAGTGCCATGGGCTATGCTTTTCAGAAATTATTTCTATTGTGGAGGATCTTGACTTGTCTTCTCAGCAAGGCTTTGTAACCATTTCATGTACGGTAGCATTTCATCATTTGTCACAAACTGTTCTCTCACGTTATTATCATTGTTATGACTTGCTGAATCACTAGATATGGACCTAAGGGATTTCAGATGGTTTGCTTATACTTTTATATGCTTTTGTGGATATGATTGTGACGTAGTATTTGTTCTTAGTCGTTCGTGGTCAGGTGTTGTCGGCTTTTCATCAATCACCAGAAATCCATATGGTTTTGAGGTGGCTTGTTTCTAGTTGTCCATCATATACTTTGGCTTGTCTGGGAGCATGCGTTGAATCATGGTCTGGATCATTTGCAAATCCATAGGTAGCTGTCTAAATTTAAATACTGACAATTTCAGCACATGGTCACTTTGCAAGGCTCATAAAATTTTTGCATGAGCACATGGTGGCTACCTTTGGTGAATAAAGCTGTCATTCTGTCACGCTGGCTTATGTCGCTCATCAGATCGTCAAATAAAATCAAGTTTATTGTTTTCGGGATCAGAAAATGTCTTGTTCCAGGTTTAAAGGTATATCTTGGATTAATTTTATATTTGGAACACTATCTTGCATATCATTATACAAGGGCTGTCAATTTGAACAACAGATCATAATTACTTCTGGTGGAGGTTGAAAGGTCTGGTTGTTTTTCTTTAAAAGTTGGTTTAGGCACACAGTCTTGCCAAAACCTCTCTGGGCCGCCACAATCATAGTAAAATGGTGTTTAAATGTGACGTGTGTTTCTTTAGCAATCAATACCCTTGGTCCCTCAATCAGTGTCTCGTGGCTTCCAAAAGAGTGTGTGTGAGTTGCCAAAGAGTGCCCCTTGGTCTCCAAAGAGTGACTTAAAGTTTCTCCTAGGTGATCAAAACTGGGTGCAGCTTGCTTCAACCATTTTTGTCTTTCGTGGCGAATTAACCATGTACTTCCAGCAAGTATGTATTTAATTGGCTAAGATTTGATTTCTGACAAATGGGACACATGCGTTTGTATCTGTAAAGCATCCTGCCTCACTTTAGGTCATTTGATACAATCTCAACATACTTATATGATTTTGATGTAAAATTCACAAAGGTGCTTGATAAGTGTCTGTATGGCGTCCAAAGGTGTCTATAGGGCATCTGTAGGGTGTCTGTATGGCGTCCAAAGGTGTCTGTAGGGTGTCTGTATGGCGTCCAAAGGTGTCTATAGGGCATCTGAGGATGTCTGTGCGCATGTGTAAGGCTTCAGAAGGCATTTAGGATGTAGGAAAGCATCTGAGAGGAATCTGTCGGGCGTCTGAACGCATCTGTAGTGCATCTGAAGGGCGTCTGAGGCATCTGAAGGGCGTCTGAAGGCACCTGTAGGACATCTGAAGGCATAAGTAGGCATCTGGTGTATCTGAAGGGCATCTGAGGGTATATGTAGGGTATCTGAGTGCGTTTGTATTGCGATTGGCCCTACACATACATACATAGACACACAGTTTGTTGTCACTAAAAACAAACATGTATAAAACAACATTTCCACATATTGATTGTTTTTTCTACAATTAATATTTCCTTATGAAATGGAGTACTATATCATCACTGTTCTCCTATTTCTCCTATGTGTCTTGTCAGCACATTTTTTCAGCAACGCGGACCTTAGTTGGTGATTATTCATTGTAGATATATGTTATGAGTATAATCCACTTTGATGACTTCAGGAAGATTGGCATAAATGAACATGTCAACTGTTGTGTGTTGTGGCTGAAAAAAAATCTTGCATCTACTTTGATGTGGCCTTTTTTACTTGTATGCATGGTATCTTGCCTCTGGAAGGGTCAATGATGAACAGATAGAGACAGCAGTAGTTAGGATAATCATATCGATTAATGTAATTCCCATCATTGGTGTTCCATGTACCAGTCCCTGTGAACAAAGTAAGAGTCCATGTACATAGCATTGTTTGCATAGCTCCGGTGCTCTTCGTGGGTAGGGATTGTCAACCACAGTAAATTTTAAGCAGCTCAGGCTAAAATGTTGAATATTGAAGGGGTTCTTGGTGTAACTTCTCCTCACAGTGTCAGAAGCCAACAAGCCAATTTGGATTTGTTTAGGTACACGACCCTGGAACAAATGGTCCAGTTGAATGTGTGGAGTACATAGTGCCAGAGTATCAAGAGGTCCGACTTCATGATGGGGTACTTTGCTGTGTTTTTTTTGCAGACGTCGACTGATCTCCATGTAGGGTGGGGGTGGGGGTGGGGGGAAATGACAGCACATATTCACAGTCTCACTGTTAGAATATCCACTTTGTAGTTCTCTGTGCCCCCACTCATCAGACGGAATGCTTGTGATGCAGGTGTCAGTTTGACCATTGCTGGTATCCCACAATGTAATAGATGAGGTTGTTAAAACATGTCAGAATACAGAGGTCCTCTCCTGAATTTCGTTATGCCAATCCAAAATTCAGACCAACCAGAGGGTCTGTTTTATCCATATAATCTGCATTATCTTTAGAGAACAGATGAGTTTGCAGTTGACTTTCTTTTCATCATCTTCAGCTTAATTCAACACCGTGTCCAGGTTTTGTATGGAATTAATCGTCTGCCACTCACCAGTCTGTTTTGTCATTATACTTAAGCATCTGACCACAGACTGTGTAATCTCAAGTTAAGAAAACCAGCTTTATCTCCAGAACCTATAGCAGAACCTTCATGCTTGGTGATGCAATATTTTATGTACAGCTGCCTCTTTTGCACATCGATCAAGTTAGTCTGCATATTATCAATGTAGAATTCTACCGTCTTGCCCTGTTCCAATGGAGCTAATGGCAATTTCTCTATCTGTTGAACTTCTGTATATTTTGACTTTCAAGTAACTTGTCAAAATTAACAAAGGCCATCCTGAAGTCTTGATTGTTACCCTATTGTTTGCTTTATCCTACTTGTAAACTTTGGAGAATTAGGCAACAAGTAAATTGATACATATTAATGGCTTGTCAACAAACCCACCTGGCTGGATAAACCTGACACTGCGATTGGCCTTGCTCCCATCAGTGAAACCAGTTTGGAGCCTATCTGTGAGGCTTTTTTTTGGTGACTTAAATCTATCACAATAATTATTTCCTGATTGTTATCACAACATAGTAAACTTTATAATTTCCAGATTCACGCAGTTTTGAGTTCTCACCTGCGGGCTATCTATATTAAGATCCCGTGGGAATGCCCTATTAGATTTTAGACCCAGCTGAGGCTATACTTTTTCAATCCCCTATGGAATGTGCAGGTATCATTTTGAATCCCCTGTGGAATGTGACACTATACTAAACCAAATGAATCGCCAATGAGCGTTCTAGGCCTGCGGTCTGCAAATGGCAGGGAATAATCCTCTGTAACCTTCCCCGATGACCGGATTTTGCTAACTTCGTCTGTTTTCATTTTTAAGTTCGAGAGCAGGGAAGTGTGGGTCGTGTCATGCATTTGTATATATATGTATATATATATATATATATATATATATATATTGAACCACGTTGTCACTATGACAGACTTCGGCCGCAAACTTCAGTGTGATAAGTGTACATTAGTGTCCCTTAGGCTCTGGAGAAGTCTGTTGGTCCGAGGTCTGACAGACACTGCACGAGTTTCTTGTTATCCCATGGTAGATTTGCATACAAGAGATTATCGTTTAATTATTATGGTTATATTGACTGGTATCGAATGCGCAGTGATAGCATGGCCTTGATCTAGTCTGCTGCATTCACTAATCTGTTAGGAACAAACTTAACGTATCTTTATGTGGGAAGACCTTAAATATATGGAGCACTTTATACGAGTTATCAATAGCGTCTTCATTGCTTGTAGTTCCATCAGGGACGTGCATGTCAATCCGCCTGCCAGGCTCTATTGAATCACCTGAGTAATATGTACACTTGAGGATACTGGAACACGAGGACTAAAACCGGGGAAAGACTCTAAAACCCAGGAAAGTCCTGCGTTTTTTTGTCACGGGGGCACTGGACCACCCGGAAAAGCTGAGTGCAGTTGCGTTGTTGCTTGACAGGGGCACCCCACTTCTTGCCTGCGGTTTTATATTGTGAAGCAGTAAATCTCGTGGAGCCTAAAACAAGTTCCCTTAACTGATGATGAATTTATGACTATCTCACCACCAGTTATTAGGGAATTATATATGGCCTTCCTTGAGCTTCTGTTGAACTCCTGAAGCGACGCAGTTCGACATGTCCGACTAATATGACGTCACTAAATACCTTCCTGAAGTTAAATCACCTTTTGTGTTGAGAGTGAAACAGTGTGTTGAGAATGAAAAATTGAACCTACACTCAAGTCCGGATCTCCAGGTATTTTGCATAATGGAGACAACGGTCAATTTGTAACTTCTCGACGTCGTAAGATCCAAATCAGAAACCCAGGTAATGAAAAATATCTTTAAATATATCTTCAGCGTTCCCCCCCCCCCCCGGCACCTACCTGAGCCCCAAGTTGACCTAGTACTCCACAATCTTTTCTGTAAAGGCGATATGCCAGACCTGTGTAAATCAGTTTCACTTGAACACATAAATAGACACTACAAAACATCATTACAAATCTATACAGACGGATCCAAATCAGATACCGCGGTAGGGTGTGCTTTCCATGTATAGGATTTTAAGATAACATACAAATTCAGACTACCACTTGGAACCTCCATCTACACAGCGGAATTTTACGCTATCCTTAAGGCAACCCTCTGGTGCAAAGAAGTCAATCCTTTAAATGTAACCATACTTATTGACTCACTTTAAGTCCTACAATCACTTAAACAAGGAAACTCCTTCTCACGAGCAGACCTTTTCAACGAAGTAGTTTTCGCTCTGAGAGATATACACCTACAGGGAACACAATTAATTTTCGCCTGGATTCCAAGCCACGTAAATATAGCAGGCAACGATATAGCAGACACAGCGGCCAAAGAGGCCCTTAACCATCATAAAACAGAGAGTATTGGATTAGGAAAACAGGAAGTAATGTCTAAAATATGGCAAGAAACTTTTACAAAATGGCAAACGAACTGGAACATCAACAAAGATAGCAAGGTTAAATGCTACAAAGACTTTAACCCCCAATATTTTCAAACAGGCTAAAACGCAACTCTCCAATACAAAAAAAACGACACCAATTTTTTCAGACTCCGTTCGGGATATAATTATTTAAAGGAACCCATGTCAAAAATGTATCCAGACACCAACCAAAACTGCCCCCATTGTCAAGTCACCGAAAACATATCCCTTTATTTACTATATTGCAATCGATACGTACGTCCAAGAAATACACTCATTGCTAACCTTCAAAAAGAAAAAAAAAATATCCAACTAACACTACCCAACCTCTTAAGCAACCCAAACACAATTCATCTCCTTATGAATTACGTAAATGAAACCAAACGCTTTGAAATATA